>CM020189.1:1013476-1023924 GCA_009805545.1 Oryza longistaminata | reverse complement strand
CCGGTTGGTAACACCAACCGGGACTATAAATAGATTTTTAGTCCCGGTTGGTGTTACCAACCGGGAGTAAAGCGTATGGCGATCTTTGTTTCCGGTTGGTGTTATCAACCGGGATTATAAATAGATCTTTAGTCCCGGTTGGTAACACCAACCGGTACTAAAGATTGAAAAATACCCTGTAGCTTTCGAACCGGGACTAAAGATGTTTTTAGTCCCGGTTTTTAATACAACCGGGACTATTGTGAAATCTGGTCGACCGACCAAAGATGGTTTCTCCACTAGTACCAAACAAACCACACGGAGAATAGCATTCTTTCAGATAACGGGTAAACTTCCATTAATACTTACTCCCTCCGTTTCAGACTATAAGACGTTTTAAAGTCAAAATTGCTTTAAGTTTGACTAAGTTTGTAGAAAAAAGTAGTAACATTTTCAACCCAAGACAAATTTACTATGTAAATATATTCAATTATTTATTTGATGAAACTAATTTAGTATTATAAATATTATATATTTGTTTATAAACTTAGTCAAACTTGATTACTTGAAATAGTTTAACTTTGACCAAAGTCAAAAACGTCTTGTAATGTCTTATAATCTGAAAGGAAGATAGTAAAAACTAATGAAATAGAGGAAAAACTAGGTCAAAATTTTTGTTCAACTCACATTGTACGTGGGCATGGGGTACTGCTGGGATGGTCCCATTGGCAGAGTCTGAGAGCCTCTAGGCACAGGGCAGAATCCATGGATTGTAATCTCTATGATGTTGCCATCGTTTCTCCGTTGGTGCACCCTCTTCTGGATCACACCTCGTGCCATGGCGAACTGACCGGTCCCTCCGACGATCCCCCATTCACCGTCTTCGACAGACACTCCCATCACCAAAAGCGTGGATCCCCTAAACCTAAGTACAACACAAATAAACATGTTAATTTTTAATTAAAACATGCCCTTTCAGCTGTTATTCTAGGCTTATCGTTCTTTGTTGCTCAAGTGCTACCTTCGTCCCAAAATAAATTTATTTTCATACATCCCGCGTATACCAATATAAACCCCAAAATACTTGAATATCTCTACTTCATCAAATCTATCTCTATTTTTCATACATCCAACGCATACCAATATAAACCCCCAAAATATTAGAATACCTCTATTTTCCACTTCATTGCACTATATTGCAATGATTACTCTAAAAATAAACTTATTTTTAGAACAGATGAAAAAGGGCTAAAATAAACTTAATATGGCACGGAGAAAATACTTTAACACAATATGACTTAATTATATAGTGCGACTGCTCAGGGCACACAGTTTTGTGTTAAGTGCAAGGCACATTTATGTGCCAGCATTACTCTATCAACACAGAGCCAAAGACAGCCAGATTTTTTCTCAATCTCTAATCCACACCTAACGACAAGATTACAGGGCCTCTATCTACGTACATGGAGTACTTGCACAACCGCTAATACACACCTAACGACAACATCACTAGGTCCCTACTACATACAGAATTTCATGATTAATAAGGAACAAGTAAATACTTTATCAAACCATGTAATAATTAACACTTCCACCGTGCTTTGTACATTTCTTCTGCTACCACGCGCTAGCTAGCACAGATCTCAAAGTACATCCTATATTCCTACGGCCGAAAAATCAACTAATTTTCATAAAAAAAACCGGCGACATATTTATAGCAAATCCGATTTTATTTTTTATTTGTTTAAATTGAAATATGCATGCCTTACAATAGAGTTATACTGCCTCCTTTCTTAAATAGATATTGCCCTAGAATGTATATATAGTAAAACCTTGAAGTCTTAAATACAATTAAATAATATAAAAATGTTATGGTTTGATATGAGAAAATGATATTGGTGTATTTTTCATAAAAAGTACATTCATATGGTTATTATATCTTTAATTTCTAGCTTTTATAAACATGTAGTTAGAAAAGACAGTGATAATACAGATGGTTTCAATGTCCAAAATGACAAGTAAAAAAAACATAGAGAGAAGGGATTGAGATCCTCTGCAGTCACTGTACCGTGGTTTTGTCATTGGCATGTGGACCCGATGATCTCCGGACCCATATATTAGTGATAAAGACGTGGTGCA
The DNA here is from genome assembly GCA_009805545.1 of Oryza longistaminata. Taxonomy (NCBI): domain Eukaryota; kingdom Viridiplantae; phylum Streptophyta; class Magnoliopsida; order Poales; family Poaceae; genus Oryza; species Oryza longistaminata. The sequence continues at coordinate 1,021,806 of CM020189.1, read as the reverse complement.
GTCGACCGTAGAGGATCCTGATCCGAGGTAAGCACGGGTACCTTTGGTCCTCGAAGACGATGGTGAAGGAGTTGTGCCAGTCACCGGCATAGACGTGGAGTCCCCGCGCGCGAGCGACGAGGGAGCCGAGGCCGTCGTAGATGGGCCAGTTGTTGACGGTGGTGGCGCCGAGCCCCGTGGCGGCGTCGGCGGCGAGCATCACCGACTGCGTCGGGTTGGGCCCCAGGTAGAGATGGTGCAAGTAGAGGTTGCGGAAGTTGAGCTCGTTGTACTGCTCCACCAGCGCCCCGTATGGCGTCACCTGCAGGCTACTGCCTGTAATTGGGTATCCAGAGCCAGCGTACGCCATGTCTCAGCACTAACTGAACTTAGCTTCAGACTTCAGAGATCGACTGTATGTGTTATATAGGTCCCTTCTTTTTCTCCAACAAGAGTTGGATGAAGATTACGATTTTTATGGCACATTTTTCAAACTGTTAAACGGTACGTTTCGTACGAAAACTTTCCATATAAAAGTTGCTATAAAGTATTATATTAATATATTTTTTTCATGTTTGTAATAATTAAAACTCAATCAATCATACGCTAATACCACCTCCTATCATAATGATCATCTTCCATTCAATAATTTGCCCACAATGTAATGTTATCCACAAATTTATTTAGACAAACATTGAACTTGATAGTAATGCCATGCCTGTTAGGGCAACAGCAATGTATAATATGGAAGTGGGTATTAGTGTGGGACCATGTGTCAGTGAGTAGTAGTTAAATTAGCCATCACAATGTATGGGAATAGAGAGAAGGAATTAAGATGGGGCCCACGGAATAAAACAAATCGCTACCCCCCACCTCCCGTGACTTCCTCAGTTCCTCCCGCGGTACATATGCTATATTTTATTTGCCTCTTGCCAGCAGTAGCACTACTGCCTGGTTTTTGCTATTATCTGCCCCCACAATAGCTATTACCTGGTTGGATGATGCATTTATTGCTTATTACTGCTTTTTAAGCACATTGTGGTTGCCCTTAGACCAAACACAGCTATCTCCATCAGTCTTCCAATCAAGCACGTGAGGTGGATCATGGCCAAGTTCAGCAACTGTCCTATTAAACACAACAAAATATATATTTGATTCAAAATTATGATTTGACTGAACCTGCATCAACAAAATTTAAAATTAATTGTTCATCCCCGGTACCTATGCCGTATTGGTGTCATCCGGATGATCTGTCAAGCGTTGACGTTCAGTTCAATTCAGAGGATTCCGATTCATTCTATGCTGAATTATTCTCCATATCTTATCTGGCAAACCTGTTTAACGTCGAGAGGCCTTGTTTCTCAAGTTATGAAGTCATATGACGAATTCACGATGACTTTTGTCTAGTTAATGTTACATATACTGCGCTTGATTTCACAAGATTGTCGCCATGCTCTAGGGTCTATTTGGGGAGCTTTAGATTCTGAGAAACAGCTGTTTGGTAGCCAGCTTCTGATATTCTGGAAAAGCTCTGAAAACCAGCTGTTTGGTAGCCAGCTTCTGATATTCTGGAAAAACTCTGAAACCAGCTTCTGATATTCTGGAAAAGCTCTGAAAACCAACTGTTTGGTAGCCAGCTTCTGATATTCTGGAAAAACTCTGAAACCCAACTTCTACAGCTTCTGACTTCTTAGTTCATTTTTCAGAATCTGTAACTACAGATGAAACCTAGCTTCTACAGCTTCTAACTTCTTAGTTCATTTTTCAGAATCTGTAACTACAGATTCACAGCTTCTGACTTCTTAGTTCATTTTTTAGAATCTGTAACTACATATTCTCAAAAGCTGTGGACTATTTAGGGCAGCTTCTAAGAAGCTGTGGATTGTTTGGGACAACTTCTAGCAGAAGCAGCTTTTGAAAAAAGCTGCAGCTAGGACAAGCTCCCCCAAACATGGCCCTAGTGTCTTTGGAAGCCAGAGATCTGAGCCCTAAATATTCTTCATCCGACGGCAACGGCGTGTCATTCTTGGTCCGGCAGCCCTATCTATGCAGCTCAGCAACGCACCACGGCTTGCTATTAATCCAACTCTAATGCAAATTAACACCACCAGGATTTGGAAGTCACAACCAGTGACCCAATCTCTTGCATTCAAACATGTTAAAAATGTTATCAAATGATCAAATGAAAACATAGATGATAATTTACATGTGTACATCCTAAATAGAACCTAAATCGGCACGTTTAGCCGATTTAGGATCGCCTGTGCCAATACATGGCACAGCAGTAAGCATCTGATAAATTCTTGCTTCTGGTCCTGAAGCAACCACATGTTACTGGGATCCGTTCTTCTTCATCCTCAGAAAGCTAACTAATGTGAGCCTGGAGGGAGCACCGGTTCCCGGTCTCCTCTTAATTGTTGTCGTCTTCCACAGCTTTCCATCTCTCATGGTAGTCGTGGTTGTAGATGATACGTTATAGAACTGCATACAGACAAGTTGTGACTGGAACTAAAAATGTTTGGATGAAGATTTAAGTTCTCAAGAATTGTTGACAAAATATTTACCTCACATACACCATGCAGAAGCAACCTCTGAAACGGATCCTGGACATTCAGTACAAGCACATCTTTACCACTAGCATCTTCAATGAAGGCCCTAATTCGGTCCTGCAAATGTGAAAAGCAGATTCACCAATATCAAATAACTAAGGCTTCTTAAGTACTTTATGTAAAGAAACTCAAACACAATCATATTGTAGTTGTTAACTTGCACTTGCATTCACGTCGCACGTGAGTGTATACATCAAAAGTTTCACAAGACTGATAAATGTTGGCAAAATAAGCACTCAACCATCTCATTTCTGAGAATAATAACACATTTCACAGTAGCAATAACAGAATCAGGTCACCATGTTTAAGCCTGAAGCCTGAGCAACAGGACTGCTTCCTTTTCATTAAGAAGATAACTATACAGCACCATTCCAAATTGCAGAGACAGATGCAAGAGCGAACAGAACATCATCTAAAAAGCTTAGGTACCCGCACTGTTACTTGTAAGCCAGCTATTAGGGCTAGCAATGCCAGCAGAGATTTTCTCAGACCCTCAAAAGTGTAAATCATGTTGTAAAGGAATATTCTAGATGTATGTTTATATGGTCCTTACCTTACCATGAGTTCTACAGAAAAATCTTTTAAACCAAAATGGTTAATGGTGTAATAAGATAGGTGATGATCTCAGACCCTCAAAAGTGTAAATCATGTTGTAAAGGAATATTATAGATGCATGTTTTGATGGTCCTTACCTTACCAGGAGTTCTATAGAAAAAAAATTAAGCCAAAATGGTTAATTGTGTAATAAGATAGGTGCTGATCTAAGACCCTCAAAAGTTTAAATCATGTTGTAAAGGAATATTCTAGATGCATGTTTAGATGGTCCTTACCTTACCATGAGTTCTACAGAAAAATCTTTTAAGCCAAAATGGTTAATGGTGTAATAAGATAGGTGTGTAATGCAATTCCACGCTACAACCAAAAAAAGGTGTTTGATCTTTTAAAACTACAAAATCAGATAAGTTATGAAGGACCCCTAAATTGCACCTAATTGTTTGTTCGAACTTGCTCATAAAAAAGGTGTTTGATCTTTTAAAACTACAAAATCAGAAAGATGCAATCCGATGCATCAAGTAGTAAAACAACTCCCAACTAAACAAATCTAGTGACCATTGTGGCAAACAGAAATACAAAAAGTATGGCATTTGGTTTAAAGAGTGCAATCAAAGAGAAAGAAAGGCATACTTCATATATGTCAAGCAGATCTGGGAGGAAATTTCTCTTTATGGCTTCTCTTGTTTGGCGATCTATACGATGCCAAGCATTGAGAGCAATCAATTCATCGCTGTCCACATGATTCTTCTGTTTTGTAGAAGATTGTTTCATCTGTTGCATCAATCGTGCCTACAGAAAAAAAGCACAGTAAGCAAAAAGGATCCGGAAAAAGTTCACATGGTATCTAGATGATAGGCTCTTTTTTCTCATTGCAGGTTCGGTTTGATATATTATTGTCAACTCAAGGTGGACAACACAGATTACTGACGCACTAGCATACCTCAACGTCCATGTCAATGCTCCTGAAGGCATCCCATTCACCATCACTTGTCCTACAAAATGCAGAAACGGGCAGTTCCTCACCTACATGTAGAATATAGACAAGTATAACATACAAAAAAGATGTGGAACATCTCTGTAATAATACATCGAAATAATAATTTCCCTGCAGTAAACTGTCAGCACAATTAAAGTGCACAATTGAACATAAGCACTTGGAAGGAAAAAAAGTGTGACAATCAGGGAAACTGGATAGCATACATCCTTCCTGTAAATCTATATATTTTTAATTAATGACACAGTTAACATGCACATGCAATAAGGAAAATAATATTGTTTCTCATTCTCAATGTGAACACATCGTAAAGAGTATGCATAACATGGCTCACATCTTCTAGAGAACTTACTACTCCCTACACAAATCTGAAAATTTAATGGCCAGACTGCAAGACCTGCAATATGGAGTTAGAAAATGTGAGCAGCACTGGAGCTTACCCCATGGTGGAGGAGCAAAAAGGCCTTTGATTTCTTCAACATGAAGACGGGGGACAAGTTCAATGAGCAAGCGATCATTCAACCACCTACGAGATCTCCGGTTACTAACCTGTGTAACATTACAATCTGTAAACCATCAACCTGCATATTCCTAATGTCAAATATAACAACATACTGTATCAAATATAACAGATTATTTTTAGCTGCTATTCCGTAGATCACTATCCATTTCTTTGCAACAGGGATGAAACCATAATTTCATTTAATCATAAGCTAACAACCCACCTTCATTTAGCTGCAAAGGAACAAGCTAACAGTTTTTTTTATTCTAACAGGATGAGCTGTCTCACCTTGGTGGCCATGTCCTCAAGAACTTCAATCTTCCTCTCAATCATCTGCCCACGCGACTTGACGGCATCGCCGCCTAAGTTCACAAACCAAAGGGCGCCCAGTGTGAAAAAAAAAAGAAAAAAGAAAAAAAACTCACTTGCATTAGGAGACACCTCGGGGGGCAATTTCGAAGGTAAAAGGAGAGTCACCTTTGGGGGAGTCGAACAAGGAGGCGTAGAACTCCTCCTCCCTCCGCAGCAGATCCGCGCTCGCCATGCTCGACTTCCCCGTGCTTCTCGCGATCAATTCCTCTCCTCCGCCGGCAAGGAAGGCCTCTTGCTCCGATTCCGGGATGTGCGTGTTCTAGGGCTAAAATTGGGGAATCGCAAACGGTGTCGGTGATCGATCGCTAGGGAGGGGAATATGCGGCGGAATCGCGGATGCGACTGTGCGACGTAGCAGATCGCAGTGGGCCGAGAAGCCCACAGTTGTGGAGAGCAGCTAGTTTGGGCCTAATGAAATGGGCCTCCCAAGCAAATGCAACTTGTCACGCCTAGGCCCAAGGGGATAAGCATGGGTGGCCCAGGACTAATGGTTCTTATTTGGTATTCTCATTCGAGATATTCTTACAAGATATTTGTTTCGATCCAACAAAAAGCATCTCAAGGTACCGTTACCTCGTGGTATCAAATTGTTTCCGATCGTCGGATCAAACAGTGCCCATCCTGCCCAGTTAGATCCAACGATTGAAAACGATTTGATATCGATACCTTACGGTATTTTTCATTGGACTGAAGCAAATCTCTTCTTACAAAGCACACTGTTCTATCTATCCCTATAACTCATTTAGCTATTTGTAATCACTTTTTAATTTAACATTTAACTATTTGTCATCCATATATCAATAACATGTGGATCCTCATAATTATGATATGTATGTCCAGTGGTAAATACTCCCTCCGTTTCTAAATATTTGACGCCATTGACTTTTTTAAATATGTTTGACCGTTCGTCTTATTAAATTTTTTTAAGTAATTATTAATTCTTTTTCCACATTTGATTCATTGTTAAATATACTTATATGTATACATATAGTTTTACATATTTCACAAAAGTTTTTGAATAAGACGAACGGTAGAAGAGATTATCTCATCAGAGACAGAGAAGCGGTCATCGGCAATCATGCTACTTCCAATATGTGGTTAGAACCACTAAAAATACAGATTATGGCTTGAAGGTATATGTATGTTTTTATGCCTTGTTTTAGTAAATGGACCAGCTATATACTCAATTGGAAGTAAAAATCAGCGCCGCCCGAGCTAATCCTCAATGAGAGTGAAATAAAAGAGAGAAGACATACATGCTTGATGCTTCATAGGACATCACATTTATGGTCATATTAGGGATGGGGATCAGGTAAGAAGCTGGAGGGGTGGTGGAGCAGGGTTTTTGTACCTCTTGGCGGCGTTGACGCTCGAGGTGGATGCGGTGGCAGTGCGTCGATGCAGATCGGCGGAGGCTTGTCGATGCAGTTATGGCGTCGCAGATCGGCGAGGCTTGTCGATGCAGTTATGGCGGCGCGGACGAGTGACGCAAAATGCAGTCACGGCGAGCTAACCATTTGTCTTAAAATACTCTGCAAAAGGCTGAAATGCCCACACAAACAGTGTTTCCATGTTCATCTATTTTTGTATTTCCTTGAACTCCTCCTAACAAACAAAAAATAAATATAGAACTATAGCTAACAAAAAAATCTGATGATAGAGAAAAATAAAAGGCTTAGAAGTACATGAACAAACATCAGTAATCCATGTAGATTTATGTTTCAAGTGACATGGGTATTTTGATTTGAATGGAGCAGTCAAAATCATATGTGCAGTTTATACTAAATCAACCTAACTCTCAGATCAGAGCAGTTATTAAGAACCAAGCTAAGCACCTATTCTTTCTATGCAATGCCAAACAAAAAGCTGTGGTAAAAAGATAAATCCCCGCGTGACTATTAGTTGTGCACTGTGTGAAATAAAATACCCGACCTGTGACACCGCAACTTTTTACCCAATACTTGCAAATGCACAGAATCTAATCAGCTAAATGTAAGATATAAAAAGCACATTATTTCCCACTGGACTAATATAACACCAGAAATTGCTTAGAACAAATATAGCTGTATTTTCGTCAATAGATGAAGAACCGGCCAGCCATGAATGCAAGAATGGAATTTAGCAGGAGGGAATTAAAATCTGAATTCACAATAGAAGCCCTATGTAGCGACGATTGCAAGGATTTCCTACTGCATATACCGAGGAGAGGCGCCCGGCGAAGCGTTCCTCCCTCGCAGGTGGAGGCGACGGATCCGGGTGGAGGATGCGCGTATGGGAGGGATGCGGAGGAGGCACGGCGATGCGGCGGGGAGGCGCCTGACTCGCACTCGCGGCGATGCGGAGGAGGCGCGTCGATCGCGCGCGGCTCCGACCGGCAGATGACGTTGATGCCGATGGCGGAGGGCGGAGACCGATCGGCGCGGAGGGGAGGCGCGGCGACGTGACGGGAGGCGCGGCGATGCGGAGGAGGCGGAGGGCGGAGACCGGATCGGCGCGGGAGGGGAGGCGCGGCGATGCGGAGGAGGCGGAGGGCGGAGACGGCGCGGAGGGGAGACGGGGCGATGCGGAGGAGGCGGAGGGCGGAGACGGCGCGGAGGGGAGGCGCGGCGCGGCGATGCGGAGGAGGCGGAGGGCGGAGACCGGATCGGCGCGGAGGGGAGGCGCGGCGATGCGGAGGAGGCGGAGGCGGAGACGGCGCGGAGGGGAGGCGCGGCGCCGTGACGGGGAGGCGCGGCGATTTCTGCGGAGGAGGCGCGGCGATTGCGCGCGATCGAAAGAGAGAGAGAGGGGGGGGGGGTGCGGGAGGGGATGAGGAGGAGGGCGGCGTGGGTGCGGAGGGGATGAGGAGCGCGCGATGCTTGCGGCGAGCTGCGAGCGCGAGAGAGAGAGGGGGGGTGCGGGCGCATCTGGGAACGTTTGGATCGTCATTCTTCAGAAGTTTTGGACCGTTAGTTGTGTGATATGATGAATGATGAATAAGTAAAACATTTGTTCAACTATAGGGTAGATGCGTGCCACCAAACAGGCAAAAAAAAAAAAACTCCAAAAAGCACCGGAGATTTCTATGGGATTCGTCTAGAAAGCTACGATTCCTAGTTCTACCCTTCCCGGTAACTTATTTATCCTCCCAAATCCTCTCAATTCAAACCCACCATTTCCTTTTTCTTTAAAAAAAACTTAACTTAAACGCTAGTAGTACACTTCCACTAGTGAACAAAAAGACGAGGAGTCGGAGTCCCCCACGCTTCGTCCTCTGCTTCCCACGCGCCACAAATTTCTTCGCCTTCTTCCCACGCAACGCCTCGCCGGAGAAACAAGG
>CM020189.1:989284-1013451 GCA_009805545.1 Oryza longistaminata | reverse complement strand
TCAAACATGTATTAAAAAGTCAACGGTGTCAAACATTTAGAAACAGAGGGAGTAGTTAATTGCCACATATAAAATTGATAAATATAAGGGTTCATATGTCATTGATATATCTGACAAATAATTAAATATCAAATTTAGAAATGGCAAATAGTTAAATGTACATTAATCACGTCCCTGCCTGATCTCTTAAACCACCTCTCTTTAAATCCTGCTGATTGCTGGTCTCATGGATCATCTTCTCTAGTTAGTGAGACACCGATTCTTTGGGTCTCACGAAGTCACGAGTCACGTGCGTGGGTGCTTCTTGGTGTCAAACTCGAGCTGTGTACATAGGGACTCAAACTTGGGTGAGTTCTTATGAACAATTTACAACTACAGCTTTCTCATTCTCTATAAACACGCGCTTTAAACCGTTATAAACATCAGCGGTACGTTTTATGTAAAAATCTTATATATAAAAGATTCCTTTAGAAAAATTCAAATAAACCTATTCTGTCTTAGTTTCAGTTCCCAACAAACATACAAGCTGAGCTGCTCGTCGAACTCGAACCCAGCCTATACGACTGTCATTTCTGAAGCCAACAATACGAAGCTTTGTTTGAGGCTTTGAGCTGCTACATGAATGGATCCCCAACGATAGGCAAACAAAAGATCTACTGGTATCAGTCACACAGAGAAATAGCATTCTGAAGCTGTCGCTATTAAAAGTCGTTGTTGCCACTCGAATGGAACCATATTCTACGAACGTTTCCTCCTCAATTATCCGCAAAACAGAAATCACGTGTGTTTGTCTCAGTTCGTCCTCTCCTCTCCTATTTTTCTTTTCTTCTTCTTTTCTAGAAGCCCTGTGTTGGCGCGTCAAAACAGTCTTAGGCCGAGTTTAGTTCCAAACTTTCTCAACAAACTTTTAACTTTTTCATTACATCGAAACTTTTCTACATAAACAAACTTTCAACTTTCCGTCACATCGTTCTAATTTCAATCAAACTTTCAATTTTGACGTGAACTAAACACACCCTCACACGAAGTACCACTGTTTTTACTTTGTTTTGGATGACTAGATGATTTGTGATGATTATCTAATGGTAGGAACGAATTGGTTAACTATTATAATTTTTTAAAAAATAATGTATTAAAAGTTTTGAAAGCTCAGCAAGCTTTTCATGAGAATTGAACAGCAGGCTGGCTGACCCGTTCGCGGAAGATGGAAGACGACGTTGCCGTCCATCCCAACACGCAACGCCGCCGGCCGCAACGCGCCGGTTTCCGATCCGATCCGCTTCACATCCACCACGTCTGCAGCCCAGCCGCACGACGCAAGCAAAAACAAACAGACCAGATAAGATTATTTACTACTCTCTCCACCCCAATATAAATGTATCTAACACAGAATAAGATATACTCCCTCCGTTTCATAACGTAAGTCATTCTAACATTTCCACATTTATATTGATGTTAATGAATCTAGACATATACATCAATATGAATATAGGAAATGTTAGAATGATTTACATTATAAACGGAGGGAGTATCTTATATGTTCCTGAGTCCATCCGCTCGGAGGGTCAGCTGTGGTCTTTAGCCGGCGTTGCTTTTTTTTTGGATTTCTTGATAGTGTAGCGTGACTCTGCCTCCTCCCACTGTTTGGAGTTGCGTTTTTAACCGTCGTAGTAGTTCCTAGCTTTAAGTTTCCCCCTCCCCCTTTAGCATAAGCCAGTCTGGCTGATTGCTTTGGTAACAAAAACTCTTTTCCTGCTAATATATTGACGTGCAATCCTTTTACGTGTTTGGGAAAAAAACATATCTATAACTCCGAATCTAAACTGTAACCCTATTCTTTTCTCATAAAAGATATTTTTGTTAGCACGTTTTTCAAACTATTTAACGGTAAATTTTATGCGAAAAGTTTCTATATAGAAGTTGTTTTAAAATGTCAAATATATTTATTTGTCAAGTTTATAATAAATTAAACTTAATCAACTATGTGCTAATAGCCTTTTTATTTGGGATAATTGCATCTGTGCCCCCACTTTGAATGCCAATTGCTGTTTTACCCTCACTTTTTAGGGTTTGCAGTTTTACCCCCACTTTTTGAATCTGAACCAGCCGTCTACCCTCACTTGTGACAGCCGTTTGGTGGGTCCCACGTTTTGTGTTAAAGAAATACAAAAGGAAATAAAAAAAGATTTTAGGAAATATGAATTTACCTTTGTACCCCTAGGGAATGGATAAGGCCCTGAGTCTATCCTCCCAGTCTCCCACGCCCGTGTGGCAACCACGTGCGCCCTAGGCTGCGGGCGCGCGCGGGCAGGCGAGGCGGCGGCGGCCGCGGGCGGGCGAGGCGGCGGCGGCCGCGGGCGGGCGAGGCGGAGGCAGCCGCAGGCGCGTGCGGGCGAGGCGGAGGTGGCGGCAGCGGCTGCGGTCGCGCGCAGGCAGGCGAGGCGGCAGCGGCCGCGGGCAAGGCGGAGGCGGCCGCAGGCGGGCGCGGGCGAGGCGGAGGCGGCCGCAGGCGGGCGGCGGCGAGGCGGAGGCGGCGCAGTGGCGAGGGAGCACGCGGCGGCCGCGGGCGAGGCGGAGGCGGCCGCGGGCGCGCGCGGAGGCGGCGGAGGCCGCCGCGGGCGCGCTCCTACGGCTGCATCCGGGTGTCCTCGTCCTGTCCCTGCTGCTGCTCGCCGTCAGCGGCCGGGCAACGCTGCGCCGGCAGCGGCGCGGATGGCCGCCTCCCAGCGGTGGAGGACGAGCAGCTGGTGCTCGACGACGTCGCTGGCATCTCCGAGCTTGCCAAGTGCTCCGGTTGGATTAGTCCATTAGTTACCCTTAGCTAATTGCCCTGAAGATTTATGATGTCTGGAATTATTTTCAGCGTGTGATATTTTAGATTTGATTTGGTTTTGTTTTGCTTCTGAATGAATTAATTTGGCTGAGGCTAGTTGTGTCGAAATTCTATCGAAATGCTGTCGAAATTTTATTCAAATTTTGGTCAAAATTTGAAATTATCTAGTATTTGTGATTTTCTTTATTAAAAATATAAAAAAAATCACAAGAGATGCTCATATATAATAGAAAATAGGGGCAAAACCACACACAGCTGAAAAAAATGAGGGCAAAAATGCTGTAACCACCGAGGGTATAAATGTCCTTTTCTCTAAAACTAACACCGTTAAAACCGGCTGTTAGAAGTGGGGGTACACATTTGCTTCAGATTCAAAAAGTGGGGGTAAAACTGCAAACCCAAAAAATGAGGGTAAAACAGCAATTGGCTTCGAAAGTGGGGGCACAGATGCAATTGCCCCTTTTATTTTATATGCACTAACTTAATATTTATCTTCATGAGCTTCAAACAGAACCTATGTTTATTCAAATAATATTGTTCAGATACATAGTAGTTTCAAGGATTATAAAGTACTTATAGTAAGGAATGTTTAGTTCGCGAAATGAAAATTTTTAGGTGTCATATCGGATGTTTGACCGGATGTTGGAAGAAGTTTTTTACACGAATGAAAAAACTGATGTCATAACTCGTATGGTAACCGCGAAACGAATTTTAAGCTTAATTATCCATCATTAGCACATGTGGTTACTGTAGCACTTATGGCTAATTATGGACTAATTAGGCTCAAAAGATTCGTCTCGTGATTTCCTCTCTAACTGTGCAATTAGTTTTTTAATCTATATTTAATGCTCCATATATATATTCAAAGATTCGATGTGATGTTTTTGAAAAAACTCGGTGGGAACTAGATGGGGCCTAAGACGAAGGGAGTAAGAGTCAGTATATATCTGTCTTTTCCAAACTGCTAAAAAAGCCGAAAAGCATCGGAGATTTCTATGGAATTCGTCTAGAAAGCTGCGAATCTTCCCTAGGATTCGCTTATCCTTGCCAAATCCTCTCCAAATTCAAAGCATCACTTATTTTATTTTTTTTAAAAAAACGGCAAACACGAGTCCATGAGACCACGAGTGACGACGAGTAGTCCTCCACCCCTACGCCTCGCCTTCTCCTCTCTTCTTTTCCCACGCAAACGCCGGAGACAGAGGAGGAAGACAAGAGTCCAAGGACCAATGCGAGGCAACGGCATGGTGCGGGAGGAGGAGGGGAACTCCCCAATGGGCCGCCGGCTGCGGGCCGTCTCGGCCCACCTCCTGCCGCCGGCGTCCACCACCACCACCACCACCACCGGCGGGCGTTGACCTCGCCGCCAACCCCACCGCCGGCGAGTACGCGCACGGTATGTCGTATCTTCAGTCCCGTGTGTGTGATGCCCGCGATTCGGATCTCTTTGGGGTTGATTCCCAACTGGTCGAGCAGACGAGCAGCACTTTTGCTTTTAGATAATAATCTAAAATGGGTACATTCTGATTCCCAAACGGTGGTGGTAATACGCGTCGCAACACTGTGTTCGTCGGGTTTAGTTATGGTCGTGTGGAGAGGTTTCGCTTTTCTGAATTTGTGCTGCCGAGTCCGCGCATCTGTTCCGTACTTCCGTTGCTTAGCTCGGTAGTAGCCTTCTCGCTATTGGATTAGAGTAATCGCTCTCTAAAGCTCCCTTTATATCTAAAATGAAAAATATTTAGAGTAATCGCTTTCTGTGCTGAATAAAGGTAAAAGGATGCTGCCTTTTCTTCCCTTTTTAGTATGCCGGCGCACGAAAGTTGTGGACTTGTGGATTTCCCAACTGCTGCATGTTTGATTTATCTTTCTTGACAAAACAGCCTTTTTTAGTATGTAACTCAATGTTCATAGCTTCTCCAGTGCAGGGCTACAGTGCCGTGCTCCCTGAGAAGTTGCAGACCGGAAGTGGAATTGTGTATACGCGTAGGTTATTTTATTTTTGGCTGCATTTGCTTATGTTTTTTGCAAAAAGCTCACCAAATTGGGCTGGTTTTTCCCCAAAAAAAATTCTTTTGGCAAAGGGGAAATTTTGGCGGAAAAAAAAAGGGGACCCAACCTTTTTTTTTTCCCTTTTTTTTTTTTTTTTTTTTTTAAAAAAAAAAAAAGTTTAATTAGGATAGATTTTCCCTGTTAACCCCTATCAGACGAGTAGTAGACAACTAGTCCGAGCCAAGGGTATGGGGCGGCAGCAGCAGCAGCGGGAGGAGGAGAGGTCCCCAATGGGCGCGGCGCAGCGGCGGCTGCGCGCCGTCTCCGCCCACCTCCAGCCGCCGACGGAGTCCGGCGGCGTTGACCTCGCCGCCAACCCCACCGCCGGCGAGTACGCGCACGGTACGTAAGATCGATCGATCGATCGTCTATTCGTCTGCGCTACCACGTTGCTACTAGTGATGTGGTATGCATTTGTGATTTTATCCATCCCGTGCGCGATTGATGCCGCGATTTGGATCTTGGGGTTGGATTGCGTGGGGCCTACTGGGCGCGCGCACCGCTCGAGCATAAAGTGGATAAAGTGGAGAATAACAAGTGCAACCACTCCCAAATTCCCAATTCTTAAGCTGTAGAGACAGCTTCATCTTTCTGAATTTGTGCTCGGACTGGGCATCTATGCCATAATTCCATTGCTGAGCTCGGTAACCGTCTAAAATAATTGCTTAGCTCCGAGCTCGTTAGCTTTTAACTGACTGGGATGCTTCTTTTCCTATTTTTTAGTACGCCGACGCATGCTAGTTGCGGTTTCTCAACTGCACTCTTCATGTTTTAAGTTATCTTTCTTGACATAGCAATGCTTTTTTTTTTTTTTTAGTTTACAACTCAATGTGCATAGCTTCTCCAGTGCAGGGCTACAGTGCTGTACTCCCTGAGAAGTTGCAAACAGGAAAGTGGAATGTGTACAGGTAGGTTATTTAGTAGTATATGTTAAACTGCATTTGCTTATGTCGTGGCTCAGAATTTCTGTTTCTATCTTGCAGATCCGCGAAGTCACCTCTTAAGTTAATAAATAGATTCCCTGATAACCCAGACATTGGAACGCTTCATGATAACTTTGTGTAAGAATCCTCATAGTCTGACTTGAGCATCAAACTTCTATTTCTGAATGTTAATCTCAACTTCGACAAATCTCAGTTATTTACCAATGTTATGCTACGATTTATCGAATTCTTGTTTTGAATTGTCAGCAAACCTTTGAGTGTACAAACATATCGTCAAGCAAAATAAATGCTAGTTATGTTTTCCTTAGGAATCTCCCATATTTTTTGTTTTTGAATTGTATCAGGAAGATTCGTAGGAAAATCTAATCTAATTAGAAAAAAGAATTATTCGCAAGTGAGCCTGTTATTTTATTGAAACCTTGGACCTGGAAAATGTTTGTATGCAATGACTTGAATGCAAAGGTTTTTATCTGATGGTTTTATGAAAACTGGTAAACTTAAATGTCTGTTGCAGGCTACATGTTTTACAAGAGAACTATTAGTGTTCAAATTTAAGTGCTGTGATAAGTTCTCAAGCAATATACCCAAAATTGTGCAGGTATGCAGTTGAAACCTTTAGGGACTGTAGATATCTGGGCACAAGAGTCTGCGCTGATGGAACAGTTGGGGAGTAAGAATTGGTTCCTGGATATATATGTCATTATTGCCTTTTGTAGCCTTGTTCAAATCTTTTAAATGATATATGTATAAATTGTTGCAGCTACAAATGGATGACATATGGAGAAGCTAGTACAAGCCGGACCGCGATAGGTTCTGGTCTTATTTACCATGGAATACCTGAAGTGAGTCATTATGATCTCAACAAGCACCGTCCTTCTGATTTTAACCACTAACAGGCAGATCTTGTCACACATTGCCATAATGATATAGCATTTATAGTTACAGTTACAGATTCCTTTTTTTAAAACTTGCATTAAATAATTTTCTAAAACTGAACCAGGGTGCGCGCATTGGTTTGTATTTTATAAACAGACCTGAGTGGACCATAGTTGATCATGCCTGTGCGGCATATTCATATGTATCCGTGCCACTTTATGATACTCTAGGTATGCACTCATCACAGAATGATCATCTATCTCCTTTTCATTTATCTAGCAACAATTTTTATGTATTGTTTATACAGGTCCAGATGCAGTTCAGTTCATTGTTAACCATGCAACAGTACAAGCTATTTTCTGTGTGCCTCAAACACTAAGCACTGTGAGCTTTAACCCTTATCCTATTTCCATTTTCTTGTTTCAAACACTACATCAATTTTGGTACACACTGCCTAGCATTTAATCTTGAATTTTATCATGGTATATTCTTTGGAACGAAGTGTACTTATATTCTGCTTATCTGTAACTATTTATTGCAGCTACTAAGCTTTATAACTCAAATGCCGTGTGTTCGCCTTATAGTGGTAAGTTCAAACCATTTATAGTTAGTATATTCAATAAAAGGCCATAATTGTTTAAGAATCTCTCTTCTTTTTTTTTAAAAAAAAAACTTGTTTAATATAGGTAATTGGTGGAGACAATGCAAATATGCCATCTACGCCAACAGCTACTGGAGTGGAAATTATAACTTACTCCAGACTACTTAGCCAGGTGAGTTTGCTAAATGGCACTTAAGTTTACTAACACTACTTCTTGCTTATGGTATTTTTTCTCTTTTTCATAAAAAAAATGTATCTGTTATCTAATATCAGTCAACCAACTGGCATTTAAACTTGTTAAAAAAACACTTTACATGCATACCTGTAGTCCTTGAGAACCGCATATATAGTTCCAAAATTGTATGGGCATATGGTTCAGTATTTATATGAAATCTCTTGGGATACGAACTACTTGGCTGCACTCTTGCACTGATTAATTTAGTACTGTTTCCAAAAGATTTATCCATGGCAAACAAAGTTGATGTGACATCTTGTTTCCACTTCCGTTAGAAAACACATTTGTTATGCAATTATATTTATGTATATATGAGACACATTGATATTTTGGGGTGAAAGCTGGGAACATGAATATTGGATATCCAGTTGACAGCTGTAATGCACGTATGCATACGTTAGCTTTCTAATTCCATTTCATATTTTCATGTATAGTACACTTGAGAGCTAAATGACAATCTTACATAATACTAACAAATTGTACGGCTATCACATGGAGTAAACATCTTTTTTTTTTTCCTTTCAAATCATAGTTTTGTCTACGTGCTATAGCAGTGTGCAGTGTGCACACTTGCTCAATTCTTTTCTTATGGACACACATAGTATGTGCATGGTGGACATATATATTGCCTTAGTTTTAGTTTTGCATCGACGGTCTGCGAAATAAAAAGTATGTGTGTACCTATTTCCAGCCATATACATTATCTTTGCTGTTAGATTAAAGGATGCTAGCACATTTTGCTCACTGTTCTTCCGATCTTTCAATCTTCAACTCAGGGAAAAATGAGTTCTCAATCTTTTCGCCCTCCAAAACCTGAAGATATTGCCACTATTTGTTACACTAGTGGCACTACCGGCACACCGAAGGTAAATAACTCATCTTTCTGATTATTTTTAGTTTCATTCAAAGAGCTCTTCTAATTCAACCTTCCGATCTGTGATGATGTCATATTTATTTCAGGGAGTTGTTCTTTCTCATGGGAATTTAATTGCAAATGTAGCAGGATCAAGCCTAGTCATTAAGTTTTATCCATCTGATGTGTGAGGAGTTTACATTAAATCTAGATTTGTTTCTTTCTGCCATAGCTTAAGAAATTTATCCCATCTGGTAATGTTTTGAATTATAATCATGTTGGTATGTCTTTGCAGGTATATCTCATATCTACCTTTAGCTCACATCTATGAGAGAGTTAACCAGGTTTCAGTGGTTCACTATGGTGTTGCCATTGGTTTCTACCAAGGGGTATGCAGATCCAAAACCATTTAGGTTGTTAATTTTGTAGTTCTTTGCATTTGCTGTTTGTGTAAATAATAAAACCAGTAGAATAATGGGGCTTCTGACTTAGCAAAGGTAAATATGAATAACCGGGGACAAATGAATTAAACCACTCGGAAAAGTAATTTCTAATGTTAGTTCTGGCATAAGTTACCCCTAGATATAGGAGCAGAATTGAATCACCTAGTGCAATATTTCAAACTGTTATATGACAATCATTCAGAGGTTAATTGAACACAACAGATGCATTTTATTCTGGACCTTTCACCTACAAGGCTACAAGATAATATTCTGATAATCCCATTGTAGTATTTGTTATGGCCTCATCATCTTAAATGGATGCATTATGTCGGCTCATGCTAGTTCACTGCAGCTCTATGTTGCTCATCAACCTATTGCTGGATTTCCTTGCGCACAGCAAGCGATTTGATCCATATAGGGTTATTATATTTATGTGTTTGCCAGTAGCAATAACTTTGTTCAACACTTGAAAAATATGCATTTAGATCAAATGTCCATCTTACTTACTACATGGATTCTTTGCCATAATAATCTTTTACATTCAATGGATTCTTTGCCATATATCTGATGTGCATTATCTAAAAATATCTGATGTGTATATTGTTGTTGTTTCCAGGATAATTTGAAGCTGATGGATGATCTGGCTGCATTGAGACCAACAGTATTTCCTAGTGTGCCCCGGCTATACAATAGAATTTATGCTGCGTAATCCAACTACACCCGTAACTTAGATACTTTCATGTTGGGCAAAACTATTTCTAGTCATATCCTTTTTGGGTAATTGGTGGAGACAATGCAAATATGCCATCTACGCCAACAGCTACTGGAGTGGAAATTATAACTTACTCCAGACTACTTAGCCAGGTGAGTTTGCTAAATGGCACTTAAGTTTACTAACACTACTTCTTGCTTATGGTATTTTTTCTCTTTTTCATAAAAAAATATGTATCTGTTATCTAATATCAGTCAACCAACTGGCATTTAAACTTGTTAAAAAAACACTTTACATGCATACCTGTAGTCCTTGAGAACCGCATATATAGTTCCAAAATTGTATGGGCATATGGTTCAGTATTTATATGAAATCTCTTGGGATACGAACTACTTGGCTGCACTCTTGCACTGATTAATTTAGTACTGTTTCCAAAAGATTTATCCATGGCAAACAAAGTTGATGTGACATCTTGTTTCCACTTCCGTTAGAAAACACATTTGTTATGCAATTATATTTATGTATATATGAGACACATTGATATTTTGGGGTGAAAGCTGGGAACATGAATATTGGATATCCAGTTGACAGCTGTAATGCACGTATGCATACGTTAGCTTTCTAATTCCATTTCATATTTTCATGTATAGTACACTTGAGAGCTAAATGACAATCTTACATAATACTAACAAATTGTACGGCTATCACATGGAGTAAACATCTTTTTTTTTTTCCTTTCAAATCATAGTTTTGTCTACGTGCTATAGCAGTGTGCAGTGTGCACACTTGCTCAATTCTTTTCTTATGGACACACATAGTATGTGCATGGTGGACATATATATTGCCTTAGTTTTAGTTTTGCATCGACGGTCTGCGAAATAAAAAGTATGTGTGTACCTATTTCCAGCCATATACATTATCTTTGCTGTTAGATTAAAGGATGCTAGCACATTTTGCTCACTGTTCTTCCGATCTTTCAATCTTCAACTCAGGGAAAAATGAGTTCTCAATCTTTTCGCCCTCCAAAACCTGAAGATATTGCCACTATTTGTTACACTAGTGGCACTACCGGCACACCGAAGGTAAATAACTCATCTTTCTGATTATTTTTAGTTTCATTCAAAGAGCTCTTCTAATTCAACCTTCCGATCTGTGATGATGTCATATTTATTTCAGGGAGTTGTTCTTTCTCATGGGAATTTAATTGCAAATGTAGCAGGATCAAGCCTAGTCATTAAGTTTTATCCATCTGATGTGTGAGGAGTTTACATTAAATCTAGATTTGTTTCTTTCTGCCATAGCTTAAGAAATTTATCCCATCTGGTAATGTTTTGAATTATAATCATGTTGGTATGTCTTTGCAGGTATATCTCATATCTACCTTTAGCTCACATCTATGAGAGAGTTAACCAGGTTTCAGTGGTTCACTATGGTGTTGCCATTGGTTTCTACCAAGGGGTATGCAGATCCAAAACCATTTAGGTTGTTAATTTTGTAGTTCTTTGCATTTGCTGTTTGTGTAAATAATAAAACCAGTAGAATAATGGGGCTTCTGACTTAGCAAAGGTAAATATGAATAACCGGGGACAAATGAATTAAACCACTCGGAAAAGTAATTTCTAATGTTAGTTCTGGCATAAGTTACCCCTAGATATAGGAGCAGAATTGAATCACCTAGTGCAATATTTCAAACTGTTATATGACAATCATTCAGAGGTTAATTGAACACAACAGATGCATTTTATTCTGGACCTTTCACCTACAAGGCTACAAGATAATATTCTGATAATCCCATTGTAGTATTTGTTATGGCCTCATCATCTTAAATGGATGCATTATGTCGGCTCATGCTAGTTCACTGCAGCTCTATGTTGCTCATCAACCTATTGCTGGATTTCCTTGCGCACAGCAAGCGATTTGATCCATATAGGGTTATTATATTTATGTGTTTGCCAGTAGCAATAACTTTGTTCAACACTTGAAAAATATGCATTTAGATCAAATGTCCATCTTACTTACTACATGGATTCTTTGCCATAATAATCTTTTACATTCAATGGATTCTTTGCCATATATCTGATGTGCATTATCTAAAAATATCTGATATTGTTGTTGTTTCCAGGATAATTTGAAGCTGATGGATGATCTGGCTGCATTGAGACCAACAGTATTTCCTAGTGTGCCCCGGCTATACAATAGAATTTATGCTGCGTAATCCAACTACACCCGTAACTTAGATACTTTCATGTTGGGCAAAACTATTTCTAGTCATATCCTTTTTGAGGTTATCATTTTTTTCCCCTTTTCAGTACAGCTAAGTGGCTAGTTGTTTATCATTTTGTAGAATTACAAATGCTGTCAAGGAGTCTGGAGGGTTGAAAGAAAGATTGTTTCATGCTGCATACAATGCTAAGAGGCAAGCGATTATTAATGGTAAGAACAGTTCATTGATATTAAGTGTCTTAGTTTTGCAATGACCTCTCTTTTAAAAACAATTCCTACATGCTTTCTGTGACTTATGTCATATCCCATTTTTTTTTATTCACTACATCTACATGTATGAAATGTTAATTCTACATTTTGGGTTATTAGGGAGAAATCCGTCCCCAATGTGGGACAGGTTGGTATTTAACAAAATAAAAGCTAGGCTTGGTGGACGTGTGAGGCTTATGACTTCAGGCGCTTCTCCATTGTCAGCTGATGTAATGGAATTCCTAAGAATGTAAGCTGTCTTCATATATGCTCCCTTGGGGTAGCACAATTATTATTTAGAACTTGGATTAACTAATATATTACTGTTTTAATTTTTTAACAGATGTTTTGGTGGTGAAGTACTCGAAGGATATGGAATGACAGAGACATCCTGTATCATCTCTGCAATGAATATTGGTGATAGGTTAATTGGTCATGTCGGATCTCCAAATCCATCTTGTGGTAAGATCTGAGTTTAACTAGACTTGGTTGGATAAATAGCTTGTCCTTTTGTTCACAGTAATTCCTCACTGTTATTTTTTTTTTGGTACACTATCACTTATCACACTCTTTCATAACGCAAATTCTGTTTCTATTTTTCAGAGATTAAACTAGTGGATGTCCCAGAAATGAGTTACACCTCTGAGGATGAACCATATCCCCGTGGAGAAATCTGTGTTAGGGGACCTACGATATTCTGTGGTTACTATAAAGACGAAATCCAAACGTAATTTGCTATATATTTCTATCTCCTAGTATTTAAATTCATAAATATTTGATGAGTTTGAGAAATTACATTTGAAAACCTGCAGTAGAGAGGCCATTGACGAGGATGGTTGGTTACACACTGGAGACATAGGTTTGTGGATGCCTGGAGGGCGTCTAAAAATTATAGATAGGTAAAACTGAATGATCTACTGTTTCATGTTTAATAATTTCCTTTTTAATTGAGATGGCCTTGTGCCTTTATACTACATTATATCGAGAGGAAATTGTATATCTGATCAATCTACACTTTTACCTTCGCTGCAGTTTTGTAATGATACCTAAATTAGTCAGTTGCTAAATTAAATTGTTAAATGTAAGGCATACTTGAAATCTTAAGTTAGCTTCTACTATTTTCTTAGTGTATTGTTTGTTACCTGAGATTTGCATGGTTGATGATAAAACTCTAATATGTGAAAGTTCAATGCTATTTTGTCTAACTTGTAGAATTTGCTGTCATTTGTAATTTTGTGAATACATACCATATTACTAAGATGGTAGGGATATCTAATAACAACTTGGTAAGTTCAAAACTACTGTGCTAAAAGACTAAAGTGAAAGCAAGATGTTAAAGCTACTGATCGAAGAGAAAACCAAAACTATCTTACCCACTGTTATTGGAGCAGACAGCACATGGTAGCCTTCAACTAGGAATGTTGTAACACATGGATGTTTTTGAGAAATGACCACCCTATTTTGAAATACTTTTGTCTGTAATTACTTATCCTCTTTCCACATATTTTCTTAGGTAATTTAAGCCCCTGGAACTGTGTTTAATCTGATTAGTTTTCTTATTAAATAAATTATTAATTGATTGTGTTTTTCTGGTCTCAAGGAAAAAGAACATTTTCAAGTTAGCTCAAGGAGAATACATAGCTCCTGAGAAGATTGAGAATGTCTATGCTAAGTGCAAGTTTATTGCGCAGTCCTTTATATATGGTAATATTCATGCCCTTATACTGGTTATAACTACCAATAATTTGCCATATATGTTCTAAGCTGTTGATTCGGATGCAGGTGATAGTTTAAACTCTTCTTTGGTTGCCGTAGTAGCAGTTGAACCAGATGTGTTGAAGGCTTGGGCTGCATCTGAGGGAATCCAGGTAAATATGCTGACCTTAGAGAGTAGATATTCTGCAACTGTACAACTGGTTTCTCCAAACTAGCGGAACATTATATTCTTCTTTCACCTCTTTGCCAGTTCACTACACAAATTATGTCTCTCTTTGTCAAAATAAATAAATAAATAAAAACAGAACACCCACAAATAAAACTCCTTACATCTTCATTGGCTACTTATGTTATGTCCTTTCTAACCTGTAGCACGAGGATTTAAGACAGCTTTGTGCTGATCCGAGAGCAAGATCTGCTGTCCTGGCTGAGATGGACTCTATTGGAAAGGAAGCACAGGTTTACTTCTGACTCCTCATAACCTTGCATGCTCTTAATAAGTTATGAATCATGTGTATGATTCCTTATCAATTTCTCTTTCCTTGCTGCACCAGCTAAGAGGTTTTGAATTTGCCAAAGCTGTTACCCTTGTTGCTGAACCTTTCACATTAGAAAATGGTCTCCTCACCCCAACTTTCAAGGTAGGCCCGTTAATACAAGGTGGAGGAGATTTCTACACCTAGGTACTAATTCTCTATCTCAATGACTTTTGCAGGTCAAAAGACCGCAAGCTAAGGCATACTTTGCAAAAGAAATCGCAGATATGTATGCACAACTGCGCGAAGCAGAACAAATAAAACCTAAGCTGTAACTACCCGAGTGACAATCGGAATAAAAGTTCTAGCAACAAACTACAAATGACTGGCTTGGTATAGTGAAGGCAACTGTGAATGAACTCTGTTGGATATGTCCACGAATGCTTGATAATCATCTAATAGGATGATCAGGTAAAAGAATAGCCTGTTTTATGTACATCTGTGATGAAATGAAAAAAGATGTAGACATGTTAAATATCATATATGTGAATCCATTGAATTTCACCTGACTATCATAGGAATATATGGTAAAACTTTCCCTCTTAATCCTGCTGTGAGGCATTCTTCCAACCATTTGCCAAGCAATATTCATATGGAATGAATCCATTGAATTTCACCTGATTATCATAGAAATAGAAACTATGGAAATTTTTCCCTCTTATGTTACATGCCTCGATCCTTCTGTGAGACTGAGGCATTTTATCAGGCAATATACTTGCATAGCTGTTATATTAGAGTAGGTTTCTCTGGATGAAGGCACATTTCGCATGAAAGCAAATAATCCACAGCTGTTTATTGGTTAGCGTGGAGCTAACCATCACGCATCCTCCTGCGCAGATGTGGTGTTTCATAGACTGTTATACCAAAGCTTTAAACTGGTAGTGGTCTGTTATTCTTTCTGCCATATATATTTTTTTAAAATTATATTCACTACAGGTCACTGAAATTATTGTTAGTTTAAAATGCAATGGTACGTTTTAGTCCCCTCTCAAGGACTAAACATGTCTGCAATAATAAATTAACATTATTCACCTCCCAATTTTATATGTCAATTCAAATTATGGTTAGTTTAAAATGAAATACCTTATACAGGTGCTCATTCATGGACAAAACAAGACTAAAATAAATTAGTAAACAAATATCATTGCTAATCAGTTTGGTTAGGGGAAGACGCTACTTAGATTCAGTACTAGATTTAGATAGTTGTTCACGGGCAAAAAAGTAATAATAAAACAAAAAATAAAAGTAGAAGATAAACAGGATGATCCCTTTTCACAAATAGCAACAAAGTTCATACAAAAATTTAAAGTTATAAGATAAACGAGACGGCCATTTGTACTGTAAAAACGAAATTATCCCTCCCCATCATCTTACTTCCCTTAACAAACAATAGTGTTTCCATGCGAAAATTAACCCATCAAGAAAACGGATTAGATAAGACTGAACCTCATAAAACCACGTACTGATCGCTTAAAAAACTCCAGTGGCCATCAGCACTCTTCAGGACACCCGTTGGCATTGTGCTCTCTTATTCTGTTGGAGCCCATCTTGCCATATGTCATCAAAGAACGGCAATTCGTCATTAATAAAAGTCTCATCACCATCATCACCTCACATGCATTCTTGAGCAAAATGTTGGACATCCATGGATTAATCAACTGAACCATCACAACCTATCTCTTGATCTTCCAACACGGCCGGGGTTGTCATAAATTAATCCATAGTCTATTAATCCGTCCTCCAATCCTCAGACCAATGCACCACAATTATCTTGATCCAACCTATTGACAACGAGACGTCGGTGATGACTTGTCAATCTCTAGATATGTTGGATCAATATTCTAAAGGTGTTCATAAGGGTAGTATGTGCGCATGTTCATAGGGGTAAATGTGCGCATGCTATGAATATGTTCGTATTGTGTTTTTTGTTTTAAAAAAAATTGTCTTGATAGTATGACTGATACGGAGAATGATCCTCCATGCTTCCATTTTGTAGCATATTGTCTGTATGATACTCCCTTCGTCCCATAATATTAAAACCTAGTACTGGATGGAACGTTTCATACTACAACGTGAAACATCCCATCCAATCCTAGGAAATAATATTATGGGATGGAGGGAGTACTGATGAGCATAACCCTCAGTATTTCCATGTGGCAAGACCGCAAGATATTGTCAGGATGGACAGTATATGACGTTGCTCTAGATCATCTCCAAATGCAACGCTGCTATTAATACTCTCGGGTTGCTGGTAATGGAGATTCTCCGTGTAGGCTGGCTGTGTGATCGTCATCAATTGATCAGCAGAGTACAGTGGCTGCTGGTCCTGGTTGCACCACACTGCAGGGCCTTCTGTCTGGGCTGCAGCTTGCACAGCTTGCACTACTAGCTACGCTGTCGTCGTAGCTACTAGTACTGGCTATTGTCATATGGGGCTGTGTTAGATCGAGGCGTCTAAAGTTTCTCGTGTCACATCAGATATACGGACACACATTTAAAATATTAAACGTAGACTTAATAACAAAACAAATTATAAAATCCGTCCGTAAATTGCGAGACGAATTTATTAAGCCTAATTAATCCGTCATTAGCAAATGCTTCCTGTAGCACCACATTATCAGATCATGGAGCAATTAGGCTTAAAAGATGTCTCGCAATTTACACGTTATCTATGTAATTAGTTATTTTTTCGTTTATATTTAATACTCAATACATGTGTCCAAACATTCGATGTGACAGGGTGAAAAATTTTACCAGGGGATCTAAACAAGGCCTGGGTCTCACGGATTTTATTATTTTTCCAAATCAAATTTTCATGTAAGGGCCACGCCTATGCCACATGGGACAAATACCTAATCAAAGTAGCCACGTAGACGCCACGTTAGTCAAAACCGGGTAGAATACTGCCAGGGATCTCGTCTTCACTGTTTTGTCCCTTGAAGGATGCGTTGTATCTGGTTTTGTGTTCCAAGGATGAATTTCGAACTCGGGCTGTGTTTAGTTCCATGCCAAAATTGGAAGTTTGAAGAAAAATGTTGGAAGTTTATGTGTGGAGGAAAGTTCTGATGTGATGGAAAAGTTGGAAGTTTGAAGAAAAAATTGGGAACTAAACTTGGCCTCGGTGACAAATTGAGGGACCTAAAGTGAACTTATTGCAATATATTCATCCAGCTCTGCTGGGCTAGATGAAACGGCCCAATACTGCTCCCCCCTGCAGAAGGCCCAATAGAAAGACGAGCCCAAGCCGTTTTCAGAAGGCCCAAGTAGCCCACCGTCGCAGCCGGAGCAACCGCACTGTTCACACACGCAACGGCGCAACACAACCACTTCGTCGTCTTCCTCTGCTGCTTCCTTCTCCTCCAAGCCCCCGCTCCGCTCCGCTCCGACGACCTCGCTGCCTCCGCCTACAGGTGAGGAGGTTTTTCTCCGCCGCGGCGGCCGCCTCCGTTCGCCGTTCTCGCTTGGGTTTTTGGGTGATTCCGGTTGGGTTCTCCCCTGATCGCACATTTCGACGCAGGTGGGCAGATGGCGCCGTCCAAGCAGTACAGCGAAGGCGGGCAGCTCCAGCTCATGGACGCCGAGAGGATCGAGGAGGAGGAGGAGTGCTTCGAGTCCATCGACAAGCGTACGCCCTCCGCCTCATCTCCATCCCCTCCTCCCCCGTCTCGTATCCCGCACTGCATTGCTTGGCGCGCCTGCTCTTGTGTGTTCATGTGTGTTCGCGCGTGCGAGTGCTCGTTCTGCCTTGCCTTTCGATTGGTCGCTGTTCGACAGTTCAACTTGTAGTTCGATGCTTGACTGGCAGTGAAGTAGACGCGATTTAGCCTAGTACGTTTCCACCTTTTTTTGTTTAGATTCTTCTTGCGAGCAGCATCTGGTTGCTTTGTGGTGTGCGTGTGTTGCTTTGTGATGTGCGTGTTGGATTGCTTTTTTTTCCCCAAATTTCGTGCGTAATTAGCCTCTTCTCGTGGCCAATTTTTTTCCTGGGATTTTCGCCTTCCCACATTTGATCTCTGTTTTGGGGCTATTTCCTGCTGATCGGTGTGTGGTATCGCCGCATCGCTTGCTATGAGAGGATCGATTCGAATTTATCCCCATTTTCAGTCATATTTTACCCGCGTTTTGCGTTTAACCCGTCAAAGTGATCGCTGGAACTCGTCGGAATTCGCCACCGGCTAGTTTAAAATATGTGCATTTTCTCATATTCGTTGAATAGTTGTGTGTTTTGGTGCGCTTGGAGTGCATAACTGCATATTAGTTGAACCAGTTGTGTCTGGGCGCACTTGGAGGTTTAGCGATTAAGCTTGACCTCCTATTGCACTTTACGATTTCTGGTGGCTCCCTAATTCTAGCGAGTTCAATTTTAGTAAGTTGTTTGGTGTGATCCTGACTTTTCCCTGGGTTTCATGCTTCATTTGGTTCTTCCTGCAAATTATTCATTGCCATGAATTCAAACTTGAGCATAGTTCCTACATTACTGTTCATCTCTGATGCACTTGTTTACAGTAATCTCGCAAGGGATAAACTCTGGAGATGTGAAGAAGCTGCAGGATGCTGGTATCTACACTTGCAATGGCCTCATGATGCATACAAAGAAGGTTGTGAACTTGGGATCCCAAATCTTCATGCCATCTCCTGCTTGTTCCATTTCTGGTTTATGACATCCATCTTCTTTCGTTTGTTCTACTTCTTTCTTATTACAGTATGCATATCTAATATTGTTTCAATATATGGATTCATCTTTAGAGCCTGACAGGAATCAAGGGATTATCTGAAGCAAAGGTAGACAAGATCTGCGAAGCAGCCGAGAAACTTCTGGTGTGGTTCTCTTTGCATTGTTTTGGTCTGAAATCTTCTCTGTAAGTTCTGTGTGATACATTCTTCTGAAATTGCTATGCTCGTTTTTCTCAGAGTCAGGGATTCATGACAGGAAGTGATCTCCTTATTAAGGTAAGGAAATAGGAGCTGATCTGCATACAGCATACCAGTGTACAGGATATGGTGTTATAGCAAACTAAGTGGAAACTATTACTTGCTTCATGGATGCTCCAGTGCTTTTAGTTACTCCAGCTGTGCATTTCCCTAGGCTGTTTGGTTTATTCTTTTTCTTCTTTTTAAGCGGAAGTCTGTTGTTCGGATCACCACTGGGAGCCAGGCGCTTGACGAGCTGCTTGGCGGTAACATATATAGTCCTCTGGTTCTGTTATGATCAGTTGTTCCATTATGTTGTTCTAATATATTTTCATTCTTCAAATTTTCAAGGAGGGATTGAAACACTTTGCATCACAGAGGCATTTGGAGAGTTTCGGTGCGTAGACGTTCTTGTTCCTTTTGATTCTTTTTCCTGGATAGCAACTGCAGATTGGTTGTACCAATGGAATGTGGCCATATCAGTCTAATAGATATGGTGAAAATCTAGCTTAGCAATATGTTTAGTATTATGGTTGAAGTTAATTTGCTAAGGCTGTTGTGCTCCCATTTTTATCATCTATTCATGCCAGTGCATACAGTAAATTCCTAAATATGTATGTATTCTGCTAACACTGAGAACTTAATACTCCTCATGTGTAAACTTCAGGCATATACACATCAATATTGTCTGAAACTGTTTTCTTTGATGTTAATACTAAATTGGTTCTACTAAATATTAAATTTAGCTGAGATAATCTTGTTTTGCGACAAAGTTGATGTATGATAGAATGATTCCTTGAATTGCAGCTTGGAACAATTTGGCTTTGTGTAGCACATAAATAAAACATCTTACTATTTAATGTGAACCAGCCAAACTTTGACCCTTGATGTACTTTGATTTAACGTTCATTATTTGTCAATTTGGTTCCTGCTTCTTAGCTTTGTAATTTGTAATCTTTTATCTTTATTTTTGGTCCTCAGATCAGGGAAGACCCAGTTGGCTCACACTCTATGTGTCTCCACTCAGGTTCCTTTCCGACACATTTTTGTCATCAACACCTTACTACCATAGATCCAGTGAATTATTTTAATTTTTTTGTTTGAGAACTGCAGCTTCCAATCCACATGCATGGTGGGAACGGGAAGGTTGCTTACATTGATACTGAGGGAACATTGTATCTTTTGAATTTACTGAGTAATGACTCAGCTGATTCACTTAACGGATTTATTTGCATTTCCATGTCGCCCCAACTTGTTTCCTTAATGGAATTTTCAGCCGGCCTGAACGAATTGTGCCGATTGCTGAGAGATTTGGGATGGATGCCAATGCTGTTCTTGATAATGTATGGCTCTTAATTTGTCTTTACCATTTCAGGCCTAACAGATGAAGCTGTATGTTATATT
Source organism: Oryza longistaminata (assembly GCA_009805545.1). Taxonomy (NCBI): domain Eukaryota; kingdom Viridiplantae; phylum Streptophyta; class Magnoliopsida; order Poales; family Poaceae; genus Oryza; species Oryza longistaminata. The sequence goes on along the minus strand of CM020189.1, from coordinate 992,866 downwards.
TGCATCTATTTCTTATTTAGATCATATATGCTCGTGCATACACCTATGAGCACCAGTACAACCTTCTCCTTGGCCTTGCTGCTAAGATGGCTGAAGAGCCTTTCAGGCTTCTGGTACGCATGGCTTCATAACATAAAAGTACATTGATAAATTTGTGTATCTCAGTTGCTTATGTGGTTGTTTTACCTTAGTAGATTGTGGATTCTGTGATCGCACTATTCCGTGTCGATTTCAGTGGCAGGGGTGAACTTGCAGAGCGCCAGGTATTGTCAATATTTGTGTTGGTAGAAACAAAAAATATACCATAAAGTAGTTGAAGGCCTAAAGTTATGTACTAATTACTCTGAACTTGCAGCAAAAATTGGCACAGATGCTCTCTCGCCTTACTAAAATAGCTGAGGAGTTCAATGTTGCAGTGTACATCACCAACCAAGGTGAGCTTTCAGGACTATCCTGTCTATCCCAAGAGTAACACCATAAGGGATTTCAAATTACAAGTGTCCTCCTTGTTTCAGTGATTGCCGACCCAGGTGGTGGAATGTTCATAACTGACCCGAAGAAACCAGCGGGAGGCCATGTGCTGGCGCATGCAGCCACCATCCGGTTGATGTTGAGGAAAGGCAAAGGAGAGCAGCGTGTTTGCAAGATCTTTGATGCCCCTAACCTGCCTGAGGGAGAAGCTATATCCTTTTGCATTATACATACATGTTTACCAAAACTTCTTGTGCAATTGGTAACTTCGGTTCAGTAGGTTGCTAAAATATTGAATGGTTTTTCTTTCTTCAGACTTACTCCTCAAACTCTTGTGATGTTAATTGCAGATGCTGTTTTCCATGACTGAAAGTCCGAAAGCTTTGCATGACAGATTAGTAATGATGTGGTGCAAAATAGTTGTTTCCCTTGACCAATAACACGTTTTCCAGGTAACATCAGGTGGAATAATGGATGCAAAAGACTGAATGTTCATTGACGGTGCTTCCTGTCTTCAAATTGTTCAGGTTTCTCCTAGTAAATTCCTGCATAGGCCATATGGGTTTGGTACATTGACAAAAGGGTAAATTGGAACCATGCCATTATAATTTTGCAAAGTTTGAGATACTACCGCTACTTTGCCACTGGGTATTTTTCTATGCTTATGAGATCAACAGTTGTACTGAAACAAATACAGTATTGTCTTAAGTGAAAAATATAAGAGGTTAACATGTTGGTAACTTTCCCCAGAAACTAAATTCTTTATACCCACGTGTGCACAATTTATACAATCTAACTTATACTGCTGTATCAGCTATAAGGTCCCTAATTATTTTATCAAACCCAAACATTTCTTTTTTGCTGCTTGTCCTGGGATTTTTCCTCTAAGGACGTGGTCTAATCTCTCTATACTCCAGTTCTTCAGTCCCCCAATCTGCAATCTTCAGTTAAACCACAAAAGAATCCCAGCATGTGCGACAAGCATTTTCTTGTTAGAAGAGACTCCAGTTATCTTTTAGCATACACTTCTTCAATTGGACAGAACAAGGATCATTAGCATAATCGACATAGTTACAGCTAACAACAAAGAGAGCTGGAATGAATATGCCATTGTACTTGTAGTTTGATATCCAGTAGAGGAGATACATAACATGCTTCCAATTGAAAAGTACTACTCGATCTTGGAATAGATCGATAGAGCAACATGCTTCTAGCTTTAGCTTTACATTGCTGGGACGATAAACATCGTCTGAGTCTGTACAACACAACTCTTGGAACAGAGAAATCACCAATCTGCCTAATGCAGAGGATTTTTAGGTGAACAGAGGAACAAAATACAGCTTTTTGGCCGGTTCATCAGCCGGTTGCTCCTCCTCAGTCCTCCCTCGCGCCGGCCGCCATCACCTCACGCAGGCCCTGGATGGCCTTGCTCAGCTCGCCTGTAGGACGCAGCCGCCTCGTCGGAGATCTGTGGCGTGGGGTGGTTGATCTCCTCCTCGTCGCCAGATGACATTGATGACGGTGGATTTTGTTCCACCCTCAGGGGAAGCCTCCGGTCGCCAATAACCAGGTGGCTATAGATAAGATTCCCCTGCTCGTCGAAGAGGGGGCCATTGTGATCGACGGCCAGTAGCACGACGGCGGCGACGCGATCGACGAAGGAGACGATGAAACGAGTCGGCGGAAGGAAGAGGAGGCTGCCAAACCAGGAACCAGTGAACGAATTGTCCTACCAGGCAGGTTTTGATTACCACCTCCGACTCCGAGGCTCCGACTCGGATCCTGGGTAAGATGGAGGCGCATATAAATGGGGCACCGGGCGCTGTTTCGCTCTAAAAAAAAAAAAAAGGAAAGAAACACGGTGTTTGCTTCAACTTAGGTGGTGTTTGAATCTCTTAAAAATTAAAAATGTGGTAATAACATGTAATTAATTGAGTTTTAATTATTACAAACAAATTGATTAATCTGATATTTTAGAGCAACTTTCGTATATAAAGTTTTCGCACAAAACACACCGTTTAGCAGTTTAAAAGCGTGCCACAAGTATCCAAAATTTCTCCATGGGGCAATTGTTTATTTGACCCCGTTTTGAACTGTAACTGCTAATTTAACCCTATTTTTTAAAGTTTGCTTATTTGACCCTCTTTTTCAAAAGTGAAGCTTCCGTCTGACCCGATTCGATAACTCCGTTAGGGTTGGATTTCAAAAAAAGGAAACTATTTCTAATATTACTAATGCCCAAGATGCCACCGCCCCCTCGTGGAGGTGGAGGGCGACGGCGGCGAGGGGGGTGGCGGCTAACCGTGGGGGCGTGTAACGACCCGCCTCTCCCAGGCCGGGCCCGCTTACATCTGATAGCTTTTATAGGTCATAGACTGCCCTCACAGACACTTTGTCCTTACTCGTGCGCACCCGGGAAGAATTTCCCGGTCGGTCACCCATCCCAAATTGCTCACAGACACTTTGTCCTCACTTGTGCACACCCGGGAAGAATTTCCCGGTCGGTCACCCATCCCAAATTGCTCACAGACACTTTGTCCTCACTTGTGCACACCCGGGAAGAATTTCCCGGTCGGTCACCCATCCCAAATTGCTCACAGACACTTTGTCCTCACTTGTGCACACCCGGGAAGAATTTCCCGGTCGGTCACCCATCCCAAATTGCTCACAGACACTTTGTCCTCACTTGTGCACACCCGGGAAGAATTTCCCGGTCGGTCACCCATCCCAAATTGCTCACAGACACTTTGTCCTCACTTGTGCACACCCGGGAAGAATTTCCCGGTCGGTCACCCATCCCAAATTGCTCACAGACACTTTGTCCTCACTTGTGCACACCCGGGAAGAATTTCCCGGTCGGTCACCCATCCCAAATTGCTCACAGACACTTTGTCCTCACTTGTGCACACCCGGGAAGAATTTCCCGGTCGGTCACCCATCCCAAATTGCTCCAGGCCAAGCAAGCTTAACCCTGGAGTTCTTTGGAAATCGGCTTTCGGAAAAGAAGTTAAGTTGCAACGTGTTGATATGAGTATTCTGTTAATCCTATTAAGCCCTAGGCCGGGATGTCACAGGGCGGCGGCGGCGGCGGCGAGGGGGCAGCGGCGGGCG
>CM020189.1:975039-989243 GCA_009805545.1 Oryza longistaminata | reverse complement strand
TCCCTCTCTCTCCCGAGAGAACTCCCTCCTCATCTCCACTGCCTTCCCCCTTCTCATGCCTCCTCTAGATCCAGTGATGTGGGTGGTGGAGAAGACCGATGCGAGCAACCCTGTGTTCGTCGAAGAGGAGGAAGATGCAACAAAACGATTTAAACCATTGAAACACATAAAACCCGTGTACATCAAAACAAACCCCGTGTATATAAGATGAAAAAAAATTAAACACTATCTAAAATCCACCTCAACATTTGATCCACACACAAAGAAACATCACGAGTATATTAGTTGAAACATTGCTTTTGAACCATTGAAACATCAACAAACCCCGTGAGTCGAAAATAGAAATATGGAACATTATCGAAATATCCATTGGAACATTTGATCCAAACACAAAGAACATCATGTGTTTTATGTGTTTCAATGGTTTAAATCGTTTTGTTGCATCTTCCTCCTCTTCGACGAACACAGGGTTGCTCGCATCGGTCTTCTCCACCACCCACATCACTGGATCTAGAGGAGGCATGAGAAGGGGGAAGGCAGTGGAGATGAGGAGGGAGTTCTCTCGGGAGAGAGAGGGAGCCGGCAAGCCTCCTCCTCCACCACCACCACCACCGCTGCCACCACCACCTTGTTGGGCGTGCGTTGTCCTCCGCGTTGGCCGCCACCACAGGGACGAAGCCACCGTTGATGTCGAGGAAGACAAAAAGCGGCGGCAGATCCAACGGAGAAGGTGACGTGGACGAGGTTGACGGGAGAGAGGAGGCAGCGCAGGCGAGGTCGGCGGGGGAGAGGAGGTGGCGCGGCGAGAGAGCTCGTGGGAGAGGAGGCGGTGCCGATGGGGGAGAGGAGGCGACACGAGCGAGGGAGGCGCGGGGAGCCCGAGCGACAAGGAATGAGACGCACGGACGCCCGATATTTTTCTCTATCATCGGGCGCCCGAGTATAAGGATTTTCGTAAGATATGAGATAGACCACGCGAGATCAGGGATGTAGTGCCTAGGGGGCACCCGGACGGGCTGCCTGAGATCAAGATGGATGGCGGATCGCGCGCAAGCGGTCGAACCTTGCACCTCTGCTGGCAATTCTCCACCACTAAACTAGCAGCTCATTGAGCCAGGTGCCGGCGATGCCTTGCCCTAGCACCCACCGCTCATCGGGTCTGTAGGTGGAATGGAAAGGGTGACGTAGGAACATGTGAATGCAGGAGTCCCACTTGGGGTCACTGATTTCATGCCCACATGGATTGATGGACGATCTAGATTATTGGTTTTTACGTAATCCTAGTACAATTCTACTTGATATTTCAGCCCACTCTCGTCCATGCCCAACGTCTAAATCTGAAAGTAGAAAAATTCTCATATCAATCGCATAAAACAGTGGGCAAAATTCTGATCGTCACCTTCACTGTATTCGACGACCACGACGCCGCCATTAGCGCCTCTGCCTGAGTTCTGATTCTGCCCCTCCCGTTGCCAGTACCACCATGAACCACAAGGATGGGTTCCCCATCCTTGTGCCCTCCTTGGTTTGTCCCCTCGCTGTTAGGTTTTTGCTCTACTTTGCTGCTTCCTCTCGTCGCCGCCTTGTCCGCGCGCTTCTTCACACTCCATGGGAAAGGGTGGGGAGAAGGAAGATGAAGTAGCAGCCGTCGGATTGAGACGGACGGTGGATGAGACGCAGCACAAGCAAGTCAGAGGGTCTGGATCCATCCAAGATTACCAAAACTGATCGATTAGCACGTTGCCTTTCCCTCAAAAGCATTTGCCCAGGAGAAACTCGCAGTTCAAACTATTTCTTCCTCAGGCCTCCCCTCCTCTCCCCTCCCCATCCAACTCCACCGCCTCCTCCATCCTCTTCCTCCCCTCCAAGTTGCGTTCCACCCATTCACCTACCTCTATCGACGCTGGCCATGGAGCGCACCACCAGTGTCATCCGCAAGGCCATCTATGCATTACCTAAAGCCTCCGGCAGCGCGATCCAATGAAGACCATCAAGGTGATGCTGGCTGAAGGTGGTGGAGGTCGGGTGGAGGCATTGCAGACGACATGGCCCATTCGGAGGGCGGCGCTGGGAATGGAGACCAGCGTCGTCTTCATGCTGCAGTGAACGAGGGCCGCTTGCTGGGACCCGTCAGTGGAGGAGATGCTACCGTCGACGTGGATTGCTCGAGGATTGGTTCTAGGAGAGGCGGCGACTACTCGGAGGGCGGCGCTGCGCGGGATGCTACCAATTGGGGCGCGACGGCGGTGCCCTGAAAGGAGCCACTTGTTGGGTGCCACCAATGGAGGAGGTGTTAACTTCGATGTGGATTGCTCAAGGATTGGTTCCGGTAGAGGCGGTGACTACTCGAAGGGCGGCGCCACGAGAGGCACTGCGCGTGATGGCGACCAGTTGGAGCGCCGCGACAGTGCCTTGAAAGGAGACCAGCATCGACGCGCCGCAGAGGACGGGGGCCGCTCGCTGGGAGGTGTCCAATGTCCAGGTGCTACAATGCTCGCAATTTGCTTGTTGATCAGCTCAGGTAAAGGCCATGGTTTGTGGGATTATTGGAAGAGCAGCGCTGACAAAACCGGTCATGGTCTACGCGTTGCAGAGGGGGAACACTCATGGGCAGACGCTGTTGGGAGGGGCCATGGTCTAGAACACTCAAGGGCAGATGCAATTGATGATTGCGGCGGCGTGGAGAGGAGCTCAGACATGCCGATGACGTGAGGAAACGAGCACGACGAGATTATAGTGCTTTTAGTGGGGTTGATGCTGAGAACATATATTCCATTGGAGAGTACTCTGTTTCAGGCAATGGAGCCGATGACGCGGGCAACAACGAGGATACTGCGTTTAGCACATATGATTATGATTGTTCACATAACCTGTATTTCGCTGGTTGGCATGTTCTGAGTCATGGAGATGCATCTGGGAGGCTTCTCCTCTTATTCTTCACGATAGAGTTGTTCTTCTGCAAGCGATAGAAGCTTAGGGATTTTCAGCAGTGATGGTGCTCCTGATCTCATAAGTGAGATTACATATGTTTTACTGAATCATTCAGGCCCGGTTTCATGCTTTTGCGTTGACTCGTCTACATGGAGTTATGAGATTGATTAATTAACTAATCAAATGAAGATTTTGTAAGGAAGTGAGTCTCGGAATTTGTTCTAATTAACCTTGCATGCCCAACCGATTTGGAGTTCCTACTCGATGAGCTTCAATATTCAATCATATTCCCCGACTTAGATTATAAGGATACCTAAATTAAACATATTCTCTTTTCATCATACAAGGGTCTGTTTGAGGAGATAAGGAGTAGCTGGGTGGCCTGTTTGGGAGCTAAGATTATAAGAAGTAGCTGTTTGGTAGCTAGCTTTTGAGAATTTGGTGGCCTGTTTGGGTAGCTAAGATTATAAGATTATAAGAAGTAGCTGGTTGGTAGCTAGATTTTGAGAATTTGGAAAAGCTGGGTTTTCCAACTTTTAGCTTCTAGATCATTTTCTGGATTTTATAACTACATCTTCTCATCATCTAGACCAAGAGTTGAATTGTTTGAGAGTGTTTGATTCTGGGAGAAGCTGCAGTTAGAAGCTCCCCAAATAGGTCCAGGATCATTTTGGTTGAGGTGAATGAAACAAGATTTGAAGTATTGAAAGAAGAGGCCCAAGATCATTTTGGTTGGGGTGAATGAAACAAGATTTGAAGTATTGAAAGAAGAGCCTGAGTTATATTACATGAGATCTCTTTTAAAAGACAAAATGGATGGTTTTGTTTGAAATCAGTAAGTGTATGGGACAAAATGGTTGGTTTTGTTTGAAATCAGTAAGTGTATGGGACTGTTCAGAATAAGCTTAAAGAATAAGCAGAAGGAAGAATTTCTAATTTAGCTTGTACATATTTGTCAACAATAAAAACACCCCTGCCAATAGGGGATTTCAGTATTATAAGTGAGGAGAATGAGAAGAATAAGAAAGTGGTACAATAGATGGAGTTTTATTTTTAATGCTATTATTGAATAAAATAATTTGAGAGAAATTATCATGGGTGGGAGGAATTTCACTTAGTGTACGAACCGGAGTAATATCACCTATGAAAAGTTGGATAGGATTCTAGTTTCAAATGATTGGGAGTGTAAGTATCCTACAGTAGAAGTTAGAAGTTTGGAGAGGGTCTTTTCAGATCATATACCGAGTTGGTTTCTTAGATAAGACATAGAAGGTGTGGACAGAACATGGGACTCAGGGAAGTAGTATTTAAAGATGGCAAGGAAAGATGAAACACATGAGGAAAGCACTTAAGGGTTGGAATTTAAATTGGGAAGGTGTCTACAAGAAAGAGAAAAAGAAAATTCTGGAGCAATTGGATAAGATTGACAAGTGGTGTGAAAGTAATGGTATGAATGCCCAAACAAGAGAGAAAAAAGATCTGTTGGAGGAACAATTGAGATTCACAATAAGGGAGGAAAGAATTAAGTGGTTTCAAAGAAGTAAAGAAAAGGAGATTATGGAGGGTGTGATGTGACCATGACTACTATGATACAACCATTGCTCACATCATGGATCAACAAGAAGACATCACGATGAAATCCTCCAAGTACTGGAATCCAATTCGGCCACCTGCTACAGTGCTGATTTCAAACAGCTGCCAAGTCTGCATATGTGCTCAAGAAAGAAAGAAAAAAAAGAAAGAAGGAAGGAAAAGAGAAAATCAGTTGTATCTTTGAGTTTACTTTCATATATCAGTGTGTGCTTGAGTTGTTTCTAGTGCTATCTTGTGCTACCGTTTGTGTCTAGGCTCGCATTTCTAGTACATTCTAGCCTAGGACTAGCACAATACTTGACTTTGAAGATTGTTCAACTTTGCATTCTCTGATATGAGCATTGCTATTCCTTTGCTACTTATTTAAGCCTACCCAGAGCTCCACAGATTTGATTGCAGTCGTACAACTAGTGTTTGCGAAGGCATCAATACATTCAACCTTCACTGGGGTGCTTGGTTAAGTCGGTGTATGTCACCATCTAGCTTGCATTGGTAAAAACTTGTAAGAACTTGGTAAAAAGCTTGAGTGTGTGTGATATTTGAGCTTCCATTACCTAGTAGCTAATAGGGGCGTGCATAGTCTTATGTGTGTTTCTTGTTTGCTACTAACCATGGCATAATTGAGCAATGGGATTCGAGACGGTTATGCTCAACGTCGACTTCCTCACCTTTGACGAGATATAACGACTTCTCCACGTGATTCATATGAGGTACTTGACTATAATTTTGCACGAGTTGAATCTAAGTTAACATTCTAAGATGGGAAGTATGATTATGTTGCTTATATTGATTGGGAGCTAGCAGTAGACAATGAATTTGATAAATATGATTTTTCTCATGCTCAAATGATTAAGCCTGCTAGTAATAAGTTTACCTCTTCTGCTTTATTTTGGTGGAGTTATGTGAGCAACAAACCTAAAACTTGAGATGAATGCAAAACTTTGATGAGAAAATGTTTTGTGAGATCTTATTACAGATGTACACTTCTGGAGAAATTAGAACATCTGAAACAATGTGATAAAACTGTTAGGAAGTACATCCATGAATTTAAAGTTTGTACCATCTATAGTGGTCTAAAAGAGTGCAATGAAAACACAATGCGTAAATTTTTCAATGGGCTCAATTTTCAAGTTCAGGTTATGCTTGCTAACGTGACATATAATCATATTGGACACCTATTCATGCTTTCTCGTAGCGTTGAGAGTAAAATTTTACAAGATTTCATATCAAATGCGAGAAAGCATAAACAATGTGATTTATCTGTTCTTTCTGAATCTCCTATGTCCTTGTGCAATGATGATGTGCAAACATTGGAGGAGCAATCTTTTGTGTGTCCTGTTACTAACGTGTTTTGCAGAGAGTTCAAAACAATCAACAAAAGGAGGAGATTGATGTTCTTGATAAGAAAGCGGAGAAGTATGAAACACCTACAATGTTTGAAAAAAGTTTGCAAGGTAAATTAAATGGTGCTGAGATAAATGAAGGTGGGTATTCTCAAGCTAAGCTACACATGTCCACTCTTCATGCTATGGTAGAGCAACTATTAGTGGAACCAATTGCTGACATTCTTTTGTCACAAGTTGATTTGTTTGATGCTCCTTGTGATAAAAAAGAATTGTGTGATAATGCTTCACTAATATGAATGCCACGACTAGTGAATAACCATGCTATTTCTAGTGTGAGTTCTTTATGTCCTGATTTTAAGCATGTTGTTCACATTGCTCATGAAGTAGAGGAACGTGAATTGCTTTCTTCTTCAAATATTTTGGGCTATGTTCGGTTTGATGACTTTTGTGAGCTCGATAATTTGAAGGAGAAGTTATTTGCTAAGTCTAATTTGTCATGTCCGACTAATGCTATTTTTCATATCTTTGGTGAATATAATTATAAAGGAATATATTTGGTGCATAGAGTTTACATCTGTTCGAATTTAGAACCTCATGTAGATGTGGATAAAACATGCAAGCCAGAGATATGTTATTGCTAATCATATTATCTCAAGTTTGTCTTGTTTTGATTTAAAGAAACATGTTGGTTTTGAAGAAGGGGAGCGACAAGATCGCTCAATGTTGCTACTTTGTGCCACTGAAAAAGTATCGTGTCAATGCTTTGTTTATGAAGAAGGGGAGCGAGATGAGCTGCAAGAGAATCATATCAATGTAGTTGCTACATACTTTGCAGTAGATCCCAATTATTATGTGCATTTGTTTCATAGGAGATTCATACAATTTACTAAAGAACTAATGATATTACATGATGAAATTTTGTTGCGTTTGTTTTCTTGTAGACACTTCTATGGGCAAGATCATGCACTACGCGTTGAACACCATATGAAAAACCGAGGACGGTTTTCCGTGAAGAAGGGGAGGATGATGTGACCATGACTACTATGGATACAATCATTGCTCACATTATGGATCAACAAGAAGACATCACGATCAAATCCTCCAAGTGTTGGAATCCGATTCGGCCACCTGGCACCTGCTAGAGTGCTGATTTCAAACAGCCGCCAAGTGTGCATATGTGCTCCGTTTTGGGCCCGTGAGTACTTGTTGGAAAGCTCTCGGAGTCCTCTTTCAAATGGATCCAACCTCATCTCCAAATTCCATCTCAGTCAGCCGCAATCATATAAACAAAGTGTTACATCACTCATAATAGGCATATGGGCATGTAACTTCATTTGGGACCCCAACCTAAGTAGGGCCCATGTGGGGTGCGCCCCATCCAGGTGGATCACGATCCACCCCTTGGTCGTCCTCCCACCTCCTTAAATAGCTAGGTACCCTTTCAAGGTTTCTTGGGTTTTGTTTAGATTAAAGTTTGGCTTCGCTACTTTGTCGTGCAATCCCGTGGTTGATTAGATCGCCGATTTGCTCGTTACGGAACCCCAACTTATCATTTATATTTAATTCCTATTTTGCAATTCAGATTGCTTTTATCTAGTTCTTGCTTGTTTCATCGATTTGCTTGCAGGAATAAGGTTGATCTATACTGGCTAGATCAACAACCCCGGAAAGGTGTATCATTCGCTAAGGCGCAACACAACAATGTCTCGTATAGTTACCCACGGAAAGGTGTATCGTTCGCTAAGGCGCAATACAAAAATGTCTCGTACGGTTGTAGTTGGATCGTCAACGTTTCTCTCAAATCGTAGTTATCTTCAGCTCACCGAATGATCGGGTCAATCATAGTCGTGAGTGTCTCGAGTGAAACTCAGGGTTTATCAGGGTGATAATAACATAAAGTATTTCCATGCTAAGGCTAATGGTAGAAGAAGAAAGGATAGGCTTTACATTCCAGAACAGGAAGGAGGAGTTATTGAGGGTCAGGAGGAGTTGTTAACATGTTGGTTTCCCCATAAACTAAATTCTTTATACCTGCTTGTGCACATTTTATACAATCTGTCTTAAAACTGTTGTATCAGTTAAAAAGGTCCCTAATTATTTTCATCAGACCCCAAATATTTATTCTTTTGTTGCTTATCCTGGGATTTTTCCTTTAAGTATGTGGTCTAATTTCTCTATACTCCAGTTATTCAATCCCCCTAGTCTGCAATATTCAGTTAAACCACAAAAGAAACCCAACATCTGCTGCACGCATTTTCTTGTTAGATTAGACTTCAGTTATCTTTTAGCATAAACTTATTAAATTCAACAGAACAAGGATTGTTAGCATAATTGACATGGTTACAGCTAACAACAATGAGAGCTGAAATTCTGGCAAGGTTTGATCAGAGTCAAGAAAGGATACACATATTTGATATTTAACCTGTGAACTTGTGTTGTACAGGTCGACAAAAGAAGACCAGGCAGTCTCATTCCGCACTGCAACTGCAAAGGTGGATTTCCTTTTAATTTATAAAAGAATTGGTGTTTGCTTCTTCTATTATCGACCATGTAATGGACACTAAAAGCAATTATTGGTTCATTGCAGTCTGTCTATAAATGGATCATAAAGCCACAAAGCATCATAAAGTCGAATGAAATGTTTCTTCCTGGTCGGATGGCATTTATTTACAACATGGTACCTCCTTCAAAGTTCCCCATTTTAGTGCTTTCTGTATGTTAATTACTTTTATTTTTGTGGTGGTGGTGACCATTTTCCTTAATAAAATGATACGTATATTATTTTATTTTCATCACTCATCAGAATTCATCCGTACTAAACATGATGCTACTATGTTGTAAAAAAACGTTATTGCTATTTCAATTTCTAATTTGTCAACTCTATGCTAGCATGTAGTAAATGATAACATGCTTATGTTTTATCAGCTTTTATAATATGCGTGATGCATGCCTATGCTTAATGATATATTATTGTTTGTTTCTCTGCTCATCATCTGGAGTACAGTAATCAACATGCTCAAGCTCTCAATTAACTTTGCAATATGCAAACAAGAGAAGAAAGAGAGGAAGGATGAAAAAACTCTTCCAATATTATATTTATAGACTTATATAGTATTGCTGTCACATGCTTACATGTGTCTGATGCAATGATTTTTATGTCGTGCACATTTAAATTGTGATTGTGATGCATCATAGCTTCAATGATTACTATATGCAGAACCTTCATTATGACCAGAGTCCAACTTACATGTCTGAATTCATCATTAGATCATATTTTTGATGTTAATGGTTTCATTTGCTGGATTCACCCTTCCAAATGATTTTCTGAGAGTAAGAGTAATGGTGTTTCATCACCTATTCTCGTCATCTCGTGGCATGACCAGTACTATTGATTGATGCTATTTGCAAATAATTTTTTCCATCATTCCTGCTTTGATTTGAACTATGGGTTTTAGCGGAAGAGTAATTAATTCCATTAATGAAACCAGGAGGATGGACTTACCAATGATATTCCGACAACACTTCACAGGAGCAAAGCTGATTGCCCTGTTCCAGAGGTATTATGGCAATACATCATGTGCCACATTGAAGTTTCCTGAAATTTATTATTTTCCTCAGTATTCTTCTTGCTTATGCAGGAGATGGTAACTGTCAGTGTGGATGGTTCTGTACTTGATAGGATTGCTAAAATCATGTCATACCTTCGACTTGGATCATCTGGGAAAGTCTTGAAGAAAAAGAAAAAGGAGAGGGACACAAAAGGTATGTTACTTGAAAATTGAAATGGATTTTGTGCAGTGGAAGTTGACTGAAAAACTAAGTGACATCAGGAAAATATAAAATGATTTGTTTGGAAGCTGAGCACTTACATTGTGAAAAAATAGAAAAGTATGGGCGGCGGCACCTGCTGCGAGCTGAGCAGAGTGCGTTTGGGAAAAGGAGGAGAGATGAGGAAGAAGAAAGGGTTGTAGAGACTGACACGTGGGTCCCACTGTCATAGGCTCCTGATAGAGAGGACGAATGGAGAGGCTGTTGGAGTAAATAAGAGTTTGACTGGCTAAATTAAATGGAGAGTTGGCCAAATAGACATTTAGAGAGTTAGATTTAGAGAGACTGTTGGAGATGCTCTAAGTGAATGTATAATATGGTCACTTTGCCCTGTGGAGTTCCCCCAATCCCCCAAAACAAAAACACTTCATTTGGCTGGCTATTAGAGATAGGATTCAATCAGCTGCTCAACTGAAGAAGAGAGGGTGGGCAGGTTCAGCGTTTTGTCGGCTGTGTGGTGAAATTGAAAATGCTGGGCTATTTGCTTTAGCTGCCCTATTGCTGTCTTCACTTGGTGTATTTGTAGAGATGCTTGTGGTTTGGCTAGATTACCTTAAAGTTTTGAGGATTTCTTCGCCACAGTCATTGGGAATGATAGCTCCAAAAAAACTAGAATCAGATGCATGTTACTTGCGGTTGCAGCTGTGTGTTGGTTGCTTTGGTCTTTCAGAAATGATATGATTTTTAGATGCAAACTTGTCTCATCGCCATTAGCAATTCCCCTGCGCGTGATTTGTCTGTTGTTGCAATGGAAGCCACTTCTGAAGGCTGAAGAAATTCCGACCCTGGAGTTCATGGAATCAACGACCTTCGTACGTCTAGCAAGAGTAGGGATTGGTCTCAGTTTTGTTTCCCAGTTTTTGGCGCTAGCTGTGAGTGTCCTTGGGTTGGGTTGGTAAACTGTGGCAGGGAGTTTTGTTCTTTGCCTTGTAAGCTGGAGCCCCCGGCGATCCTCAGCCGGTTCATCAGCAGGGTTGCTCCTAGTCCTAGCTTGTCATCCTCCTGTTGTGCTGTGTGAGCCGGAGCCAGTCGAAGATGCAGCGCTGGTGGAAGGTGTGGCAGCAGGGCCTCATCCTGAGCTTGTCCACCGCCACGAAATCCTGCAGACACACGGCACACTCGACTTCTCTCGCGCCGGCCACCGTCACCTCACACAGGCCCTGGATGGCTCGAGGAGGCGAGGCATGTCCAATCCAGCGCGCCTGTAGCCGTAGGCGGAGGAGGAGGCAGCCGCGTTGGTGGGTGGAGATGTGGCGTGCGTGGGGTGGTGGTTGATCTCCTCCTCGTCGTCGGATGACAGCTGATTTCGTGGGGTGATGTGCGACCGACAAGGGAAGGCAGATGGGAGAGGAGTCGACGGGAGGAGGAGGCAATTTTCCAAAGGGAAAAGTACACGCAAGGTCCCTCAACTTGTTAGCCAGATACAAAATCGTCCCTTAACCGCAAAACCGGACATCCGGCGTCCCCCAACTTACAAAACCGGTCACAATAGGTCCCTCGGCGGTTTTCACCCTGGTTTTGTCCCACGTGACGGCTGACTCAGCGTGGGACCCACGTGGACCCCACATGTCAGTAAGCCACGTCAGCACCCTATCTCTCTTTCTCTATTTCTCTCCTTCCTCTCGCTCTCTGCTCTCGCACAGGCGGCGGCGCGCGCGGCCGAAAGGTGGTGCGGCTAGCGACGGCGGCTCCCGGGTGGCGGCGCGCGGGCTCAGGGCGGTGCGAGTTCGCCGGCCTCCCGTCCCTCGTGCGGTCGCAACGGGGCGGCGCTGCTGCGGCATCATAACTGACGCGCGGAGAGGAGGGCTGTGCGGCGGCGGCGGCGCGTCACCGACGCGGTGGGGAAAGAGGGTCGGCGCGGCTGCACGGGGAAGGAGGGCAGAGCTGGAGCCACACGCGCGGCCGGCGGAGGCGCGGGGAGGCCGGTGAGGCTCCTCCCAAGTCCAAATCAGGCGGCGAGGCGGAGGAACGCGGTGATGACTGGCGGGGAGGCACAGGGAGGCCAGCGTCGGGTCGAGGCGGGAGGAATGCGTCGGCGTGGCTCAGGGGAGCAAGCGCGGTGGCGGGGTGAGGGGAGCAAGGCGGCGGCGTCAGCTTCCTCTCCCTGCTCGCCGACTGAGGAGGAGCGGCGGGCGAACCGCGCGGGCCGAGCTGGAGCCACACGTGTGGCCGGCGGAGGCGCGGGGAGGCCGGTGAGCTCGTCGGCTGGGCGGTGGCGACGAGGCATGGAGGAACTGCGTCGGCGTCGGCTTGGCGGTGGCGGCGATGGTGGGAGGAACGCGACATAGACGACGACGGCATGACGGCACTCGAGGTACCGGAAGCGCGACGCCCTCCGCAGCTGCTCGACATGCCACCCGGCCCAGCTCCTTCCCGGTGTGAGGCTGGGGGGAGACGTGGATGACCGTCTTTCACTTGGCTTCACGTCTACAACCACGCGCACGCCCGCCGCCCCTCGCCACTCGTCATGTTGTTGGCCGCCGCTGCGGGCTGCGCCGCGTACCGCTCCGGTCCTGGTCGCCCGCCTGGTCGGGCCGGTCGTCGTCTCCTTCTACGCCTCACCCCGGTCGACTCCCCACCGCCGGCCGGCCGCGCCCAGCCGCTAGGAGTAAAGTGAAGGAGAGAGAAAGAGAGAGAGAGGAAGGGAGAGAGAAAGATGAGATTTAGGTGATGACTGGCTTACTGACATGTGGGGGCCACGTGGGTCCCACGCTGAGTCAGCCGCCAGTGGGACACCAGGGTGAAAACCGCCGAGGGACCTATTGTGACCGGTTTTGTAAGTTGGGGGAACGCCGGATGTCCGGTTTTGCGGTTTGAAGGGACGATTTTGTATCTGGCTAAACAAGTTGAGGGACTTGCGTGTACTTTTTCCGCCTATTAAAATACTTCCGTAGCAAGAACCAAACAAGGACACATATACAAATTTCGGCCCTTTACAGCCGCAACTTGTGCCCCCCCGGCTTGCATTCTTTCTCCATTCGTAAGCGTTAGGCCGTTGACGGCGTGTCGTCCGCCGTGTGCGCGCGATATCTCTTCCAACTTCCAAGAGGCGGCACGCCGCGCCAGGGCGAGCCACTCGCCTCGCCCACACACCACCCGCCGCCGCCGCCGCAAAAGGCTCGCCGGCGATCATGCTCTCCCATCCTCCTCCCGCAGCGGGCCTCGCGCCGCCGTCTCCCCCGGCGTCACCGCCTCGCGCGCCGCGGCCGCCCGGCCGTCATCCTCCAGTTGAGCGCGCGCACCCTCTTCATCTCTTCTCTCCCTTCCCCTTCCCGCTCGGTGGGTTCGTGTTTTCTTCCATCCGTGACGAGGCCGCGTGTCAGTAGTGGCGCAGGGGCTCGGGAACAAGCACGGCCGACTACGCGCGGCTCGCGCGCGGCGCTGGGGACGACCAGGGGTGCCGGCCGGTCCGACCGTCCGCGCGGGTGTCGAGGCCGACTGGCTCCGCAACGCTGCCGGCCTCGTCGACCCCCGAGCTACTGGCGTGGCACCCTCCGCCCCGCGCCCCGTGCTTGACTGGTAAAGCACACTGCAGGCTTCTGCTGCGTGTAGATTTATGCTTTGGAGGCATTTCATCGAACACCGTTGCGCTGCTTTGCTGTTTGGCTTGCTCTCTTCAGGTACTGGAGATAAGGTTCGATGAAGCTGTATCTGAAGGGCGAGAGAACTATTCCTAGTATGTCTCCCACAGGCTTATTGCTTGATGCATTTGGTTGATTAACTGTCTATTGATGATTAGTGCCCAAGAATTGTCATGCCTACTGCCATATGTTGAGAAAAGCTTTGGTAATTTGCCTGTCAGTTGAATACTGTTTCTACTCAATTAAATTGGCCATGGACATGAGAAGGAGCATAATAGTGGGGTTTACCTTCTAGGAGTTCAGTTTTCTAGGGGCTAATTTTTGCTGTCTATATTTTTATTCAATTGTCCCCCTTTGCTTTTTCTTGGAGAAAGAAAAGTCCCCTTTGGCTATGTTGTTTAAAGGAATCATCATGTTCAAATAGGAATAAAAATATCAATCTTCAAATGATAACATTCATCATAAGTCTGGATCTGTTGATCTGTTTGCAATTTGCAGTGAAGGCATGATCATTGATAGGGCATTCAGCTGGGGCTGGCTGGCGCGTGTGTAATGGAAGAATTTGATGCTTAAGACATAAGTTACTGCTCACACTTGGCACTCCTCACCTTGTATGGTTTCTCTACCTGATTGTTGATACTTAATTAATAACTGATTAGTTTCTTGTTACAATTTGACAATTCTTTGTAGAATATCATCTAGGGGGAGTCCAACGCCGAATGAAGTTTTGATTAAATTGTAAGTTTGAAGAAAAAAGTGGAAGTTATGGTGTGTAGGAATTTTTGATGTGATGGAAAAGTGGAAATTTGGAAAGAAAAAAGTTGGGAACAAAACTGGCCCCTAGTACTTGCTTTCTTATGGTCTTACCTTTAGATGTTGATATGTTGTATTAATCACCAGAATTGTTGCGTACTTGTGTGTTACT
>CM020189.1:905157-975014 GCA_009805545.1 Oryza longistaminata | reverse complement strand
ACAGATTATGAAGTATTGAAAGAAGAGGCCCAAGATCATTTTGGTTGGGGTGATGAAACAAGATTTGAAGTATTGAAAGAAGAGCCTGAGTTATATTACAGAGATCTCTTTTAAAAGACAAATGGATGGTTTTGTTTGAAATCATAAGTGTATGGGACAAAATGGTTGGTTTTGTGAAATCAGTAAGTGTATGGGACTGTTCAGAATAAGCTTAAAGAATAAGCAGAGAAGAGAATTTCTAATTTAGCTTGTACATATTGTCAACAATAAAACACCCCTGCCAATAGGGGATTTCAGTATTATAAGTGAGGAGAATGAGAAGAATAAGAAAGTGGTACAATAGATGGAGTTTTATTTTTAATGCTATTATTGAATAAAATAATTTGAGAGAAATTATCATGGGTGGGAGGAATTTCACTTAGTGTACGAACCGGAGTAATATCACCTATGAAAAGTTGGATAGGATTCTAGTTTCAAATGATTGGGAGTGTAAGTATCCTACGGTAGAAGTTAGAAGTTTGGAGAGGGTCTTTTCAGATCATATACCGAGTTGGTTTCTTAGATAAGACATAGAAGGTGTGGACAGAACATGGGACTCAGGGAAGTAGTATTTAAAGATGGCAAGGAAAGATGAAACACATGAGGAAAGCACTTAAGGGTTGGAATTTAAATTGGGAAGGTGTCTACAAGAAAGAGAAAAAGAAAATTCTAGAGCAATTGGATAAGATTGACAAGTGGTGTTGAAAGTAATGGTATGAATGCCCAAACAAGAGAGAAAAAGATCTGTTGGAGGAACAATTGAGATTCACAATAAGGGAGGAAAGAATTAAGTGGTTTCAAAGAAGTAAAGAAAAGGAGATTATGGAGGGTGTGATGTAACCATGACTACTATGATACAACCATTGCTCACATCATGGATCACAAGAAGACATCACGATGAAATCCTCCAAGTACTGGAATCCAATTCGGCCACCTGCTACAGTGCTGATTTCAAACAGCCGCCAAGTCTCATATGTGCTCAAGAAGAAGAAAAAAAAAAGAAAGAAGGAAGGAAAAGAGAAAATCAGTTGTATCTTTGAGTTTACTTTCATATATCAGTGTGTGCTTGAGTTGTTTCTAGTGCTATCTTGTGCTACCGTTTGTGTCTAGGCTCGCATTTCTAGTACATTCTAGCCTAGGACTAGCACAATACTTGACTTTGAAGATTGTTCAACTTTGCATTCTCTGATATGAGCATTGCTATTCCTTTGCTACTTATTTAAGCCTACCAGAGCTCCACAGATTTGATTGCAGTCGTACAACTAGTGTTTGCGAAGGCATCAATACATTCAAACTTCACTGGGGTGCTTGGTTAAGTCGGTGTATGTCACCATCTAGCTTGCATTGGTAAAAACTTGGTAAAAAAGCTTGTGTTGTGTGAATTTAGCTTCCATTACCTAGTAGCTAATAGGGGCGTGCATAGTCTTATGTGTGTTTCTTGTTTGCTACTAACCATGGCATAATTGAGCAATGGGATTCGAGACGGTTATGCTCAACGTCGACTTCCTCACCTTTGACGAGATATAACGACTTCTCCACGTGATTCATATGAGGTACTTGACTATAATTTTGCACGAGTTGAATCTAAGTTAACATTCTACGATGGGAAGTATGATTATGTTGCTTATATTGATTGGGAGCTAGCAGTAGACAATGATTTGATAAATATGATTTTTCTCATGCTCAAATGATTAAGCCTGCTAGTAATAAGTTTACCTCTTCTGCTTTATTTTGTGGAGTTATGTGAGCAACAAACCTAAAACTTGAGATGAATGCAAAACTTTGATGAGAAAATGTTTTGTGAGATCTTATTACAGATGTACACTTCTGGAGAAATTAGAACATCTGAAACAATGTGATAAAACTGTTAGGAAGTACATCCATGAATTTAAAGTTGTACATCTATAGTGGTCTAAAGAGTGCAATGAAAACACAATGCGAAATTTTTCAATGGGCTCAATTTCAAGTTCAGGTTATGCTTGCTAACGTGACATATAATCATATTGGACACCTATTCATGCTTTCTCGTAGCGTTGAGAGTAAAATTTTACAAGATTTCATATCAAATGCGAGAAAGCATAAACAATGTGATTTATCTGTTCTTTCTGAATCTCCTATGTCCTTGTGCAATGATGATGTGCAAACATTGGAGG
Organism: Oryza longistaminata; assembly: GCA_009805545.1. Classification (NCBI taxonomy): domain Eukaryota; kingdom Viridiplantae; phylum Streptophyta; class Magnoliopsida; order Poales; family Poaceae; genus Oryza; species Oryza longistaminata. Next base: position 972,822 of record CM020189.1, on the reverse strand, counting down.
AGCAATCTTTTGTGTGTCCTGTTACTAACGTGTTTTGCAGAGAGTTCAAAACAATCAACAAAAGGAGGAGATTGATGTTCTTGATAAGAAAGCGGAGAAGTATGAAACACCTACAATGTTTGAAAAAAGTTTGCAAGGTAAATTAAATGGTGCTGAGATAAATGAAGGTGGGTATTCTCAAGCTAAGCTACACATGTCCACTCTTCATGCATATGGTAGAGCAACTATTAGTGGAACCAATTGCTGACATTCTTTTGTCACAAGTTGATTTGTTTGATGCTCCTTGTGATAAAAAAGAATTGTGTGATAATGCTTCACTAATATGAATGCCACGACTAGTGAATAACCATGCTATTTCTAGTGTGAGTTCTTTATGTCCTGATTTTAAGCATGTTGTTCACATTGCTCATGAAGTAGAGGAACGTGAATTGCTTTCTTCTTCAAATATTTTGGGCTATGTTCGGTTTGATGACTTTTGTGAGCTCGATAATTTGAAGGAGAAGTTATTGCTAAGTCTAATTTGTCATGTCCGACTAATGCTATTTTTCATATCTTTGGTGAATATAATTATAAAGGAATATATTTGGTGCATAGAGTTTACATCTGTTCGAATTTAGAACCTCATGTAGATGTGGATAAAACATGCAAGCCAGAGAATGTAGACTACATGCTTGTTTGATTAGAAATTTGGTTTTGAAGAAGGGGAGCGACAAGATCGCTCAATGTTGCTACTTTGTGCCACTGAAAAAGTATCGTGTCAATGCTTTGTTTATGAAGAAGGGGAGCGAGAGAGCTGCAAGAGAATCATATCAATGTAGTTGCTACATACTTTGCAGTAGATCCCAATTATTATGTGCATTTGTTTCATAGGAGATTCATACAATTTACTAAAGAACTAATGATATTACATGATGAAATTTTGTTGCGTTTGTTTTCTTGTAGACACTTCTATGGGCAAGATCATGCACTACGCGTTGAACACCATATGAAAAACCGAGGACGGTTTTCCGTGAAGAAGGGGAGGATGAATGTGACCATGACTACTATGGATACAATCATTGCTCACATTATGGATCAACAAGAAGACATCACGATCAAATCCTCCAAGTGTTGGAATCCGATTCGGCCACCTGGCACCTGCTAGAGTGCTGATTTCAAACAGCCGCCAAGTGTGCATATGTGCTCCGTTTTGGGCCCGTGAGTACTTGTTTGGAAAGCTCTCGGAGTTCTCTTTCAAATGGATCCAACCTCATCTCCAAATTCCATCTCAGTCGGCCGCAATCATATAACAAAGTGTTACATCACTCATAATAGGCATATGGGCTGTAACTTCATTTGGGACCCCAGCCTAAGTAGGGCCCATGTGGGGTGCGCCCCATCCAGGTGGATCACGATCCACCCTTGGTCGTCCTCCCACCTCCTTAAATAGCTAGGTACCCTTTCAAGGTTTCTTGGTTTTGTTTAGATTAAAGTTTGGCTTCGCTACTTTGTCGTGCAATCCCGTGGTTGATTAGATCGCCGATTTGCTCGTTAAGGAACCCAACTTATCATTTATATTTAATTCCTATTTTGCAATTCAGATTGCTTTTATCTAGTTCTTCTGTTTTCATCGATTTGCTTGCAGGAATAAGGTTGATCTATACTGGCTAGATCAACAACCCCGGAAAGGTGTATCATTCGCTAAGGCGCAACACAACAATGTCTCGTACAGTTACCCACGGAAAGGTGTATCTTCGCTAAGGCGCAATACAAAAATGTCTCGTACGGTTGTAGTTGGATCGTAACGTTTCTCTCAAATCGTAGTTATCTTCAGCTCACCGAATGATCGGGTCAATCATAGTCGTGAGTGTCTCGAGTGAAACTCAGGGTTATCAGGGTGATAATAACATAAAGTATTTCCATGCTAAGGCTAAGGTAGAAGAAGAAAGGATAGGCTTTACATTCCAGAACAGGAAGGAGGAGTTATTGAGGGTCAGGAGGAGTTGTTAACATGTTGGTTTCCCCATAAACTAAATTCTTTATACCTGCTTGTGCACATTTTATACAATCTGTCTTAAAACTGTTGTATCAGTTAAAAAGGTCCCTAATTATTTTCATCAGACCCCAAATATTTATTCTTTTGTTGCTTATCCTGGGATTTTTCCTTTAAGTATGTGGTCTAATTTCTCTATACTCCAGTTATTCAATCCCCTAGTCTGCAATATCAGTTAAACCACAAAAGAACCCAACATCTGCTGCACGCATTTTCTTGTTAGATTAGACTTCAGTTATCTTTTAGCATAAACTTATTAAATTCAACAGAACAAGGATTGTTAGCAAATTGAACATGGTTACAGCTAACAACAATGAGAGCTGAAATTCTGGCAAGGTTTGATCAGAGTCAAGAAATGGGTTCTACTTGGATCGCAGGGAGGAGGGGGGGGGGGGGGGGGGGGGGAATCACATTATTTCTGGAGAGATACCTGGGTTGGAAACTATCCATCGAAAACTACCTTTCCTAGGTTATACTCCCTTAGTATTTTAATGTATACGCCGTTAACTTTTCAACCAACGTTTTACCATTTTTTATTCAAAATTTTTATGCAAATAGAAAATATTTATGTCATGCTTAAAAAACATTTGATGATGAATCAAGTCACAATAAAATAAATGATAATTACATAAATTTTTTGAATAAGACGAATGCTCAAACGTTGGGTAAAAAGTCAACAGCATCATACATTAAAACATAGAGGTATTATTTGATTTAGCAGCAAGAAAACATTGCTGCTAAGGGAGGTGATTACCCAGGGGACGTGGTGTGCTGTCTTTCAGAAGGTCTTTCAACTCTGGGGATCTAGAAAATTGGTTGAGTTATCTTCCCTAGTTGAGAGAACAGTCCTGTCCGATGAACCTGATATATGTGTTTGGAATCCTGGGTTCTCAACCCCTCTCCATCGTATTTCGTACGCACGCTTTTCAAACTGCTAAACGGTATGTTTTTTTAAAAAAAGTTTCTATACGAAAGTTGCTTAAAAAATCATATTGATCCATTTTTGAAAAAAAAAGCTAATACTTAATTAATCACGCGCTAATGGATCGCTCCATTTTCCGTGCAACTGTGAGGTTGGGAATAGCTGATTCCAAACACAGCCTACTGATCTGGGCAATAGACAAAAAAAAGGGGCCTATTCATCTAATCATCTAAGAGCATCTCAACTGCCTCCTTATCCCCCTCTCTAAGTTAAATTTTGACAATTTTGGCTCAATTTCACCCTCCAACAGACTGGCTATAGGGCTGGCCAAGCCATCCGGCTGGCCAAAGTCCCCTTCCACTAGCCAATTTGGCCAGCCAAAATAGCCTAGCCAATCGTGGGCCCCACGCCGACAGCATCCCTCTCCCCTTTCTCTCTCCGCCAACCGTCGTCGTCGAGATGCCATCGCTGGTGCTGTCGAGGTCGTCGTTGCCGGACGCTGCCGTCGCCAGCCCGTCCGCCGTCGCCAGCCGTTGTTGCCAGCCGTGTCGCGCGTCGCCAGATCCGCTGTTGCCGGACGCCGCCGTCGTCGTGCCGTTGAGTATCCGCGGAGGTCTCTTGAGCCATCGCCAGCCGTCGTCGGCGCCGTCGTCAACCGTCGTCTCCGAGGTCGTCGTTGCCCGACGCCGCGCCGTCGCCAGCCGTCGTCAACGCCGTCGCCAGCCGTTGTCGGCGCCGTTGCCAGCGAGGTCTCTTCCCGTCGTCTCCGAGGTCGTCGTCGCTGTCGTCGTCATCGCCATGCCCCGGCGGATTCGGCCGGTGCGGCATGTAGTAGAGGACGCCGCCATCTCGCTCCTGCCGTTGTGTTCGCCGCCCGTGCCGATTGGCCTCCCGCGAGCTCGGCCCGAGCGGTGGCGGCGGCGGCAGCCGGGGCGGCGATGGCGATGGGGCGGCGGGGCACCTGCTGCGAGCTGAGCAGAGTGCGTTTGGAAAAGGAGGAGAGATGAGGAAGAAGAAAGGGTTGTAGAGACTGACACGTGGGTCCCACTGTCATAGGCTCCTGATAGAGAGGACGAATAGAGAGGCTGTGGAGTAAATAAGAGTTTGACTGGCTAAATTAAATGGAGAGTTGGCCAAATAGACATTAGAGAGTTAGATTTGGAGAGACTGTTGGAGATGCTCTAAGTCAATGTATAATATGGTCACTTTGCCCTGTGAGTTCCCCCAATCCCCCAAAACAAAAACACTTCATTTGGCTGGCTATTAGAGATAGGATTCAATCAGCTGCTCAACTGAAGAAGAGAGGGTGGGCAGGTTCAGCGTTTTGTCGGCTGTGTGGTGAAATTGAAAATGCGGGCTATTTGCTTTAGCTGCCCTATTGCTGTCTTCACTTGGTGTATTTGTAGAGATGCTTGTGGTTTGGCTAGATTACCTTAAAGTTTTGAGGATTTCTTCGCCACAGTCATTGGGAATGATAGCTCCAAAAAAACTAGAATCAGATGCATGTTACTTGCGGTTGCAGCTGTGTGTTGGTTGCTTTGGCTTTCAGAAATGATATGATTTTAGATGCAAACTTGTCTCATCGCCATTAGCAATTCCCCTGCGCGTGATTTGTCTGTTGTTGCAATGGAAGCCACTTCTGAAGGCTGAAAGAATTCCGACCCTGGAGTTCATGGAATCAACGACCTTCGTACGTCTAGCAAGAGTAGGGATTGGTCTCAGTTTTGTTTCCCAGTTTTTGGCGCTAGCTGTGAGTGTCCTGGGTTGGGTTGGTAAACTGTGGCAGGGAGTTTTGTTCTTTGCCTTTAAGCTGGAGCCCCCGGCGATCCTCAGCCGGTCATCAGCAGGGTTGCTCCTAGTCCTAGCTTGTCATCCTCCTGTTGTGCTGTGTGAGCCGGAGCCAGTCGAAGATGCGGCGCTGGTGGAAGGTGTGGCAGCAGGGCCTCATCCTGAGCTTATCCACCGCCACGAAATCTGCAGACACACGGCACACTCGACTTCTCTCGCCGGCCACCGTCACCTCACACAGGCCCTGGATGGCTCGAGGAGTCGAGGCATGTCCAATCCAGCGTGCCTGTAGCCGTAGGCGGAGGAGGAGGCAGCCGCGTTGGTGGGTGGAGATGTGGCGTGCGTGGGGTGGTGGTTGATCTCCTCCTCGTCGTCGGATGACAGCTGATTTCGTGGGGTGATGTGCGACCGACAAGGGAAGGCAGATGCGAGAGGAGTCGACGGGAGGAGGAGGCAATTTTCCAAACAAACGCCGCGAACGAATCCTCCGTTCGTTCGGATAGCGGGCCGATTTCCTTGGAGCTGCAGGGCCCAATAGCCCATGTCATCCACAGGCTCGCGGCCGGCCCAAACTAAATCAGACGGACTTCCTTCCCACCTCCCTCGAACCGCCTCGGTCCCATCCACTACCGTTTGCTACTCCGGCGCCGGCGCGGCCAACCTCGCGCGTTTCCCTCTCCCTCCTCCACGCACTCCCTTCCAAGCCGCTGCGCGGCTGCGCTCCTCCGCCTTACACTGCGGCTACTCGTCTCCCCCACCTCTCTTCTCTGCCGCCGCACTGCTTTCCCCCGTCGTCGTCGTCGTCTCGTCTCCGTCTACTTCAGCGTCGGCGAGAAGGCCCCGTACCGGTGAGCTTGCCCCGTCTCCGACGGCTAGGCGCTGCGCCTCCTAACTACGCGGATTTTCCGCCCCTGCCGCTGACCCTGCCCACCGCTGGCTTCCTAGGGCTTATTGGACAAGATGTCGTCCAAGAAGAACTACTACAAGGAGAAGCTGATGCGGCGGAAGTATCTATCATTTCACTTAGAAAGATGTAACTGATTCGTGGTAGAAACAATATTCTGTATGTTTGGGAAGAAGAAGGAAGCGCGCAATTCCTAATTCGCGCGTACGCGCCCGCGGCGCGCACTTTCGGCCCACATGGCCCACGCGGCACCACATAAGCTGGCGTTAGTTTCTCTTTTTTTTCTCTCTCTTTTTTTTCCGTGAAATCAGACGCTAGTTTTGTTTTTCCGGTAATCACTCCTTTTTTTTTTCTTCTCCACACACGTGCGTTTTGCGATATTTTATAAATTGAATATTTCACCTTCAATATCCATTGAGAGTTTTGAATTTGACTTGAAAGTTTCTTAAATTAAAGTTAAATGTTTTGAATTTTGAGATGAAAGTTTTCAAATTTAAATCGAGTATTTTGAATTTCAAGGTGATAGTTTTTTAAATTTGAGTTAAAAGTTTTTCAAACGTGAGTTAAGTTTTCAAATCTTGACTTGAATTTTTTAAATTTTGAGTTGAAAGTTTTCGAATCCAAGTTGAAAGTTTTTCAAGTCTGAGTTGGAAGTTTTTAAATCCAAGTTGAAAGTTTTTAAATCCGAGTTGAAAGTTTTCAAATTTAAATTGAAAGTTTTTAATCCGAGTTGAAAAGTTTTTAATCCGAGTTGAAAGTTTTTAAGTTTGAGCTGAAAGTTTTTAAATCTTGGCTTGAAAGTTTTCAAATGTAAGTTAAAAATTTCAAAAAATCTTGACTTAAAATTTCAAACCCATGTTGAAAGTTTATTGCAGTTAACTCTCTCTATATATTCCAATTTTTCACCTTAAAAAAAATACCTAATCAGAGTAATTAACGCTAATAATACTCGCTCCATATACTTTTGATAGTCATATTTCCAAATCTGAAAAATTTATTTTTGATAGGCATATTTCAAGCCAACAACCTATCATCTTAATGACTTTCTCGGATTTAATGTGTGACTCTCCATTCTTCCACACAAGATTGGCTACATGGGCATCGAGAAATGTAAATATTAATGAATCGTTTGTTTACGAGGAATGACTAGTAGCATGTTTAAATGAATGATAAGTAGAATTGCTTATCCTTGGTCTATGTGTCAAGATGAAATATGACTATCAAAGGTAGATGAAGGGAGTAGTAATTAGTGGGATCCGATCTGCTAATCACATGGAGCATGGGGAGGGGGCGCGCCGCCGCGCTAGTTAAGTAGCCGGCGCGCATGCGCCCATTAGGAACCCCCAAGAAGAAGAACTTGCAACGTTGGATATTATAGTTTCTGTTTGCTTGTAAAATAGTTTTTGAGATCCAGATTCTATGTAGTAGTATGGTTTCATGAATTTTTGGAATCAAAACAAACGACTGAAGTCGTTGTTCTTGCAGTTAATCCTATAGCCACCTTGTTAGACTGTGATTAGTGTCTAAGGAATCATGCAAGTGGCCTGACTCACTGAACCATCCCACTTAACTAGATCTTTCGTTCACTTTCAACACACTGCCTTGCATTACTATGAAAATAAAATAATTAGGTTCAGTGGTGATTCCTTTACCAATCTGAAAAAAATTACCCGCATGACCGCCCTTATGTAATGTCTGTATTGTAGGAGTACTAGTCTTCTATATCATATTTTGTTGTAGGAGTATATACATATCACAAGCTGTTGATCCAGAAGAACAGCGTTTAAATGGTAAACACTAAAGTGCTGAACCAAGGAAGTTTTGGAAATCTAGGATTCATGCTCTCCCTACACTTAGGGGAAGTGGCTATTGGTACTCAGATCCATTGTAGTCATAGGAAGATAATCCATGCCCTTTTTGCAGCATTTCAAGTCAAGTTTGCAGAATCTGTAATCATGTCAAAGTAGGAAATGATAAACTGATTGATTAATAGAAATCTTCTTCTTCGATCTAGAATGATTTTTTCACACCCGTGGGCCTGGCTAAACCAGAGACTAAACCTGGCCACATAAGTACCAGTTTTTGTGCACTTGATAAAAATCCCCATATTTTTTACTGGTGTGGCCCTGACGCCCTGTCATCTCTTGCACTGCTCCACTAGGATGGGAACCCCCCACTGATAAATCAGATGCAACTAAAACTTCTTCCGGCAATCCTCTCTTGTTAGGGTTTTAGGGATCAAGTCAATTTGGCTAACCTAATTCTCCCTTATTTTCTCATGCAGAGAGGAGAAAAAGGAAGAACCAGAGACACCTAGGTATCGAGATCGTGCTAAGGAGCGCCGTGAAGATCAAAACCCTGACTATGAACCTACAGAGCTTGGTTCATTTCATGCTGTGGCACCTCCCGGAGCAGATTTAAGGTAACAGACCACAGGTCTCATTTGGCTGACATTTTATTTGCTTGGTTTATTGTATGCTCTTCTGGAACTCAACGTCTGCAATTTTTTGTATTACAGGCTAGCAGATGCACACAAGATATCTATTGAGAAAAGCAAATATCTTGGAGGTTGGTAGTGCAACAGTGTTATACTCTTTCCTTGTAAGAAAATGCTTTTCATCCTTTTGGGAACAATTTATGTTGTGACTTGTTTTTTTAAACACTTCATTTATGTATAGACAAATGCTCATAGATCTGCACAAGCGGTTAAAATTCTAACATAGTTTGGTTATGACATTTGTGGAAATGAGAAATTGAATCTTTCTTTGGAACTGTTTTATGTCCACAAACTTGCCGCAGTTTCAAATAGCTGCTTGATTTTTAGGTTCCTTTTTAATTTGTAATATCTAGAGCTATCGTATACTTGGTATTTTGACCTATTCAGTCAGTAATATGCAGTCAAGGAATGAGGTTCGATAGCTCAAAACTAAAGGTGGATAGTTTAGTTGGACATATTTTTTAAGACTATGATATATTATTGTGGATTTGGAGACTTAGATGGCTGGCACTTTTTCTTAAATATTTCTTTTTCTTTCTTCTGAACTATCATGTTGATTGACATTTAATTTCACTTTGTGTCTTAAAGGTGATTTGGAACATACACATTTGGTCAAAGGTTTGGACTATGCTCTACTTCACAAAGTACGAAGTGAAATAGAAAAGAAGCCTGATGCAGAGGATGGGAAGGATACACAGCCAAGGTACTTCCCACAATACTGCAGTTTTACTTTCATACCATTTGATCATACCTTTTTCCTGGTAGTTTTGTACTCCCTCCGTCCCAGGTAAAACTGAATCCTATAAGCCCAATGCAGTTTTAGTCCAAGCAACAAAAGACCAAAATACCCTCATCAAGTACAACAATGATTAGCACTTTTCATAAAAAAAGTTCCTGCGAAATTCGTGCCCAACTACTTCCTCGGCTTCCCTTCACTGGAGATGATGCGTTGATTTCAATTTTTTAATTCACCCGGCGGATGGTGGACAACACAACACAGGGCAAATGATAAAGATGCAATTAGTGTTTCTTGATCTCTGGCATAGGAATCAATTTATCGTGGGACAAACGATCGACCCTAGGAATCGAATTTTTGTGGGACGGAGGGAGTAGTAATTAGTATTATAGACAAGCTGTCAGATCCATGTTTCATTTCAAATGCTGTAATATATTACAGTGATTATCACTTGCATAATTTTTAAGAAAGTGGGGAGTTGATTCCAATAATTATTATATGACACAACAAATTGTCAAGCTTTTTTAGGCCTAGTCCTCCTTGTAACTGTGAGGTGAAGTTAAGAGATATCCATTTTTCTTTTGTTAGAATTTTAGTAGGTGTTTTTATGGTGGATGGTTTCCTATTTTCTTTATGAATACTGTCAGGCAGAATTATTCTGTGCATTGCAATTATTTATAATTTTGCTATGCTTTATAGTGGCCGCTGGATCATTCTCAGTTAAACATGATTTCCTGTACAGTATTAAATCTGGATTTGTATTATCTTAAAAAAAATCAGGACTGTCATTGGAATAATACAATAATTGTTTATAAGCATTTCATGATTTGGGATGTAGCACTATGAAGTTTGGCCTCATGTCCTTCATCCTTGTCTGGATGCACATCGTAAGTTAGTATTTAACTAGGATACACATATTTGATATTTAACCTGTGAACTTGTGTTGTACAGGTCGACAAAAGAAGACCAGGCAGTCTCATTCCGCACTGCAACTGCAAAGGTGGATTTCCTTTTAATTTATAAAAGAATTGGTGTTTGCTTCTTCTATTATCGACCATGTAATGGACACTAAAAGCAATTATTGGTTCATTGCAGTCTGTCTATAAATGGATCATAAAGCCACAAAGCATCATAAAGTCGAATGAAATGTTTCTTCCTGGTCGGATGGCATTTATTTACAACATGGTACCTCCTTCAAAGTTCCCCATTTTAGTGCTTTCTGTATGTTAATTACTTTTATTTTTGTGGTGGTGGTGACCATTTTCCTTAATAAAATGATACGTATATTATTTTATTTTCATCACTCATCAGAATTCATCCGTACTAAACATGATGCTACTATGTTGTAAAAAAACGTTATGGCTATTTCAATTTCTAATTTGTCAACTCTATGCTAGCATGTAGTAAATGATAACATGCTTATGTTTTATCAGCTTTTATAATATGCGTGATGCATGCCTATGCTTAATGATATATTATTGTTTGTTTCTCTGCTCATCATCTGGAGTACAGTAATCAACATGCTCAAGCTCTCAATTAACTTTGCAATATGCAAACAAGAGAAGAAAGAGAGGAAGGATGAAAAAACTCTTCCAATATTATATTTATAGACTATATAGTATTGCTGTTACATGCTTACATGTGTCTGGTGCAATGATTTTTATGTCGTGCACATTTAAATTGTGATTGTGATGCATCATAGCTTCAATGATTACTATATGCAGAACCTTCATTATGACCACAGTCCAACTTACATGTCTGAATTCATCACTAGATCATATTTTTGATGTTAATGGTTTCATTTGCTGGATTCACCCTTCCAAATGATTTTCTGAGAGTAAGAGTAATGGTGTTTCATCACCTATTCTCGTCATCTCGTGGCATGACCAGTACTATTGATTGATGCTATTTGCAAATAATTTTTTCCATCATTCCTGCTTTGATTTGAACTATGGGTTTTAGCGGAAGAGTAATTAATTCCATTAATGAAACCAGGAGGATGGACTTACCAATGATATTCCAACAACTCTTCACAGGAGCAAAGCTGATTGCCCTGTTCCAGAGGTATTATGGCAATACATCATATACCACATTGAAGTTTCCCGAAACTTATCATTTTCCTCAGTATTCTTCTTGCTTCTGCAGGAGATGGTAACTGTCAGTGTGGATGGTTCTGTACTTGATAGGATTGCTAAAATCATGTCATACCTTCGACTTGGATCATCTGGGAAAGTCTTGAAGAAAAAGAAAAAGGAGAGGGACACAAAAGGTATGTTACTTGAAAATTGAAATGGATTTTGTGCAGTGGAAGTTGACTGAAAAACTAAGTGACATCAGGAAAATATAAAATGATTTGTTTGGAAGCTGAGCACTTACATTGTGAAAAAATAGAAAAGTATGATTAGGTACTTTTTGCCACAATGGTTGAGTCTTGTTACAATTGTTTCATAGTCTTCTGTCAATAATTTAAGTTTGGGTATTTAAGTTATGACCATATGTTACACGTTTACTTTAGATTCTGAACGGATTAATTAGTTCACTTAATGTATTTGCATGTATGTACTCTCTCATCCATATCTGCACTTGCTTTGCTCGATGAAATTAGATTATCCTGATTCTTGTTATGCTTGTTATATTGCAGGGAATAACAGTTTAGCAAGTGGTGACTATGATGAGGTAGCCAGGCCTGGCCAAACTAATGGTTCTTCTCTGAAACATCAATTTCAAAAGGACATGCCACCGCCGCCACCCCCTCGAAATAATAACTTAAGCAAGAATGAGAAACAGTCTATTCCTGTTGCTAGAGCAGATGAAGATGACATTTTTATTGGAGATGGAGTTGACTATTCTGTTCCTAACAAGGAAATGAGCCATAGCCCTGTCTCTGAAGATATGGGTGAGTCCCCACATAACCATCAAAAGCAGTCCTATTTCACTGAAGAGAAACCTGTCTATGGGCCCATCCCACCATCGGACCCTGCTCAAGCTTGGCCACAACCGGTAATCCAGCTAGTGTTTAGTAACTCCGGTTCCATTGTGCTTAAAGTAAAATTTGAGCTATGCATGTCCAATGTTCAAGACAAACTAAATATTTTTTTTGCCCATAGTTGTACCTTCTACTGAAATAGCCATTAATTATTAGTATGTTCTATTCTTGACCTGTATTTCCTAAAAGTTAATGCCTCTTATGATTTCAGAATGGATACGATGCTATTCAAGCTCAAATGGTAGCTGCTGGATATCAAGGGGAGTGGTCAGGCTATCAGTATGGTGAACAACAGATGCCTTATCCAGAACAGTACATGCAACAAAGCACTCAGGACTATGATGTATTAGCTGATCCAAATATAGCCCAGGATCCAAGGTTGATGACTCAAGCAGATAAAGATAGAGGTCTTGGTTCTGTTTTCAAACGTGATGATGAAAGGCTTAAGCAGCTGAGGGAAAAAGACTCACGGGAGAAAGATCCTAATTTTATCTCAGATAGTTACTCCGAGTGTTATCCTGGTTATCAGGAGTATAATCATGAGATTGCAGGCAGCGATGAAGAAGATGATTTGTCGAAGATGGACATGGGTGGCCGGGTAAATGAGAGTACTGTATTCTGAATGCTTATTTTTTTTCCTGTTTCCCTTCACAATAGCAGACATAACTTGCTTTTGTGGAATTCTTGAGCTCATGTTTACTGTACTTTTTAAAAAATATTTTACCATCTATTTCCAAATTCATTCTAATATATTTTTCTTTTATGTAAGAAGGTAGAGCCAGCTCTACCTCATAGCCATTTCATTGATAGAAATGAACGGTTACAGAGTTACCTGAAGAAAGGTGAAGCAGGAAAAAAAAGAAAAAAGGGGAAAGGAGATAGGAGGAAAATATACAAAAAAATACAAGAAGCTAAAATTACATTAGCCTCCTCTGATTGTCTCTGGCCCGGTTACTCCATAGTTCTAGAGCATCGATGATTTGTTGAATTATGTCTGAAATACCAGTTTGCCATCTTTAAAAAAATCCTGCTGTTTCTTGATTTCTAAAGTGTGTGTGCATAGGCTGCAAACCAAGTGGGTTCTATGCCCTGATTGTTATGATAGCTGACAGTAACTTTCTCCAAGAAATTTGGGGCTGACTCTGCCAAATTAGATAGATGTAGAAGTCCAAATTTCTCCTATAAGCTTGTAGCTGCCTTGCATCTCTTAGGATGATATGGTCCTTGATTGACTGCCAAATTCATTCTAATGTATGATACTATGATTCCTTTGTAGGCTAAGGGGCGTCTTCATAGGTGGGACTTTGAGACGGAAGAGGAGTGGGCCAAATACAACGACCAGAAGGAAGCGATGCCGAAAGCTGCATTCCAGTTTGGAGTGAAGATGCAGGATGGCAGGAAGACGAGGAAGCAGAACAAGGACCAAAAGCTCACGAATGACCTACACAAGATTAACAAGATACTTGCGAGGAAGAAAGGTGACAAAGATGGAGGGGATGGTGGTGGGCATTACGATGATGATCTACCTAGTGGCAAGAAGCAGCGCGCCTGATGCAAGCCACTAATAGTTTATCCTGCGAGAGGTGTAAAAATGTATTTGTACTAGGAATTACAGTGCCATGAACAAACGACAGTTGTAATGTTCAGCGTTTTGGCCGGTGCAGAAGGGAATAAGAATGGGGAGCTGGAACGGTGAAAATATGTAGTTTGTCCATTTTTATAACAGAACAATCGGTAATTTGCTTTGTTCTACTATGAAAAGAGAAAACAACGAATGCCCAATGTTCTGACAATGTACGCGTTAAGTCATATCCTTTAAAATGGGAAAGTGATTTCATCCCTCGAGGGGATATCCCCTCATTTCGTGCATGCCACCTAAGGGTGTGTTTTAGTTCGCGAAAAAAAAAAATTTCGGGTGTCACATCGGACATTTGGCCGGATGTCGGAAGGGGTTTTCGGACACTAATGAAAAAGCTGGTTCTAGGACTGGTGGCCGTCTTCCAGGGCCTGCTTACCTGAGCATCTCTGCGCTGGCTTCGACTCCCTGGTGCTCCTAGTCTCTTGGTAGCTGTGGAAGGAACGGAACTCTAGGGTTTTCGACTCAGCGCTCTCTTCCGTCTCAGTGGTTCTGGAGTCCATTCACTCGGAGGGCCATATGTGGCTTTAGTTGGTATTGCTGCTTTTGGGGACTTGTCGGGAGTGTAGCGTGGCTCGCCCCATTCTCGCTGCTTGGAGTTTGTGTTTAGCTGCCGTAGTTTTCTAAGTTTCAGCCTTTTATTTTGCCTTTTCTCCCTTCCCTTGGCATAAGCCGGTCTGGCTGATTGTGTTGTATAACTATAATTGTTTTCTTCTAATATATTGACGTGCAATCCTTTTGCGTGTTCGCGAAAAAAGTATTCCACATCAACCTGTTAACTGAACATCTTAGTACTGGGTGTGTTCGGCACTCCCCCTTCCCAACCCCTCTCTCTTGTTTTTCGCGCGCATACTTTTCAAACTACTAAACGGTGTGTTTTTTATAAAAAAAAGATTATATAGGAAAGTTGCTTAAAAAAATCAAATTATCCATTTTTTTTAAAAAAATAACTAATACTTAGTTAATCACACGCTAATGAACCACTCCGTTTTCCGCGAATACTGTTCCAGCTGGGAACGTCTCCTAGCGAACACAGCCAGTAGTGTCAGACTCGGATGAGGAACAGCGAGGATACGATACGTATGGTTTCATCCACAAAATGCCCACAATGTAATGCAGAGACAATTAGCGCCCAATTATCTTTCATGCTGCGAGCTTGCATTCCATATTTGGAAAAACTTTCCAGGGTTGCACTGCCTAACTAGCCTAATTATTTTGCCTTTCATGACAACCCAAACCCAACTTCAAATTTGGCACAAGCGAGTCTTTTCCCCTACACGTATCAGAAATGCCATTTCCCAGCTAGTATATGCACGGTAATTTGGCACGTGCAACCTCTGCAATATAATCATCCGAATTCCATCACGTAGATTTCTGATTTAATCACTCACATATTTTCACACGTTCGAAGCATGCCGGAATTCATTTTCTACGCACGTTTTCCAGGCTTAAACTGGCCGTGTCGAATCAGGCTCACATTTCGGTACGGCCCATTTGTCCATTCGGCCCATGTCCAACACGCCCCACGGCCTGAAACTCCTCAAAAAAATCACGTGCCAAAAGTAGCCCAATTCGAAAAATTCCTCACGGCGTCGTCGCCTCGCCGGCGAGGTGGGAGATGAATCTCTCCGCTACCTTCCGATCGGCGAAGATCCCTCGCGCTCTTCCTCCCAAATCCGGCGAGCCCGCCGCCGCCGCCTTGGCCTCGGCCTCGTGCGCGCCCGGGAATCCGTCGGCGGAGGCCGCGAAGGGGAAGGCGGCGTTGGGCTGGTGCGTCTACCTCATCGCCTCCTCCCGGATCCCCCGCACCTACGTCGGCGTCACCACCGATTTCCCTCGCCGGTGATTCCCGAATCCCTTTGATTCACTGTTTCTAGAGCTGTTTCAGAAGATTCTGTGGGTTATGGTGGCTCCGCCAGTCAGCAGTTAGTGATTGAAATACTGCTCCCAATTTATTGCTATTGTTTTGTTAACACTATGAGATGTGATATTAGGCCTGAAAGTTACATGATTCGGATGACAATTGGACTGAAATCCTTGCGATTTTCATATATTTAGTACTTTTTTAGGACTTGGGAAAACAAATGAAGCTCAGGTTATTGTTCAGTCCCTTTAGTGAAGATAATTGAACATGGATTGATTCCTTTCAAAAAAAAAAATGAGCATGGATTAAACCTTAATTTGTTCTACTTTTAGCAATGTGTGTTAAACATGCATAATATTTTCTACTGAATAAGCTGTTGCCTGCTCTTGTTTCTACCTATCTTCATCATGCCCGTTGTTTCTACCTATCTTCAATTTATGACACTGTGATTTACAAGCAGAACTGTGTTACTCGTTGGGCATACCAAAGCTTGTCCTTTTATTCGTGTATAAAATTGTAGTTGCCTTGAAATATTCTACTCGTAGTTGTCTTGCTCAGGCAGGCTCGTATACATGCTTCAATATATGGGGTTTTTTTTTTGTGTGTTGATCATCGGTTCTTGTTGGAATACATAGCAAGCACTGGTTAGAACTTAGAAAGTACAAAGATGAGAAGTAAATTTATACTCCCTCCGTTTCAGATTGTAAGACTTTCTAGCATTGCCCATATTCATATAGAAGTTAATGAATATAGACACATATATATGCCTAGATTCATTAACATCTATACGAATGTGGACAATACTAGAAAGTCTTACATTATGAAACAAAGAAAGTACATCTTTAGTCGTACCACGTTGAAATGGTAATCGTGTGTTGATGAAAGTATTTTTATTATTTCTAGCCTGAGACAACATAATGGTGAGTTAAAAGGTGGTGCCAAAGCTTCCTCTGCTGGAAGGCCATGGAATCTCGCATGCCTTATTGAAGGATTTGTCAACAGAAGTGAAGGTTATTGATTGTAACCATCATTTTCCAACAGCTTCAGACTTGGTTGAGATGTTACTAGAATTGCGTATAGCCATATAGTGCTCTAGCTTGTAAGTGCAACTTTTCCTTTCCAGTTTTCACTTGATTTAGGGAGTCATTTCATTTTTTCTGAAATTATTTTGTATCATAGGTTGGTACTTTTCTGACATGTTACCCTAGGAAGCTATGTTTATTTAGCCATACCAAAACAATTTGACAACATGACTGTCTGTACTGGTCACTTCTTTTCTTGTTTTGTTTAGTATTATATAATTAGTGTTTCATCAAGGTTTCTATGTTCATTGACTCTTTGGCATAAAGAAACATTTAGTTATTGTTACCTCTTTTTCTGCACAGAGAAACATTAACATTGTCTATGTGCTTTAGATACTCAGGTGCCATCTGCATCTTTTGCATCGAAATGAAATGAATGTTTCCCTTTTCAAGTTTGCACTACTACGTAAGAATTCCTATTTACTGAATTATTTGTGTGCAGCCCGTGAATTTGAATCAAAATGGAAGAACATCTCCCGGAAAATGGCACGCAAAAGGAGTGAACCTAGCATGACCTCATTGCTGCAGCATCGAGATATGGCATTGAGCAGAGTGAAAAACGATCTGGCCTGTAGCCATCTGAAAATCAAATGGCACTCAAGTTGAAGTTATTTCTCTCATGTTGGTATGTACATGCATTTAAAACTATGCAAAAAGTCACCTGTTACTTTGTAATTTGTGAGTGTGCTTCAGCATAGGCTTTTCAAATTCCATATTTATGTTTGAAAATCACTTGTCTTCAAGCTCAACACTGTTATCTCGCAGAATGATGAAGCTGGTTGTTGTATTTGTTTATTTAAGATTAAGATATGAAACATTGAAAATTAAGGGTCCGGTGCTTTGCAAACATTGTGTTTCTATACTTGGAGACTGCACCGGTGTCCAAAATGTTATCATTTATGATATTGCTATTTCGATATATTTTTCTTCAAAGGTTCTCCAAACTACCTGGCTACCCCAGAAGCCCAGATTGAGTATCGTCAAGCATAAATGCTGTTATCCTTGTATTGCCACAAATATTTGACGTATCAGATACACACACAGAGCGGACCGCGCGTGTCATAAATATTTGACGTATCAGATTCTGTCAAACATTATTGACGAAATCTTGTGTTAACAGTATTAAAGCCATGCGTTGATGGGAAAGATTGAAGCCATGCGTTGCTACACGAAGGTCAAATGGCCAAACCAGAAGAACCTCAAGTGATAAAATATTTAATAACCAGACAAACTAACCAATCAGCCTGCGCGCTCTTTAACCGGATTACATGATTATGCTCTATTCTACATAACTAAAGCAGAATTTTCACTGCAGTTAAATGTTTTTTTCAGCAGTACCATTTTCAGCAGGCCCGCCATTCGCCAGCTCAAATGGTCTATAAGGCACGTCACTCATTGGTCGAGGAATCAATCGACCTCCAAAATCTTCTGGGAAGAACTCAAAATTGGGACCAAAGTTGAACCTGACTTGACAGTTTGGTTGGTCAGGCAGTGTATACATTGACGCAGCTGGGTAGTACCGCCCTCCAGGAATGTCCACAAAAGCAGTGCCCTGGCATATCCCATTCTTGAAGTAGCATATCTCGCTACCTGCATTTGCAAAATGGATTATTTGATGAAAAACCAGTGAGAGGTTGAACAGATAAAACAATGGATGCTACAAAGTAGGAAGTGTCATATAGTGCAACTTTGCAAAACAATCATTGTTAGGACACTGACTTTGTATGCGAAAAACAAACAAGTAACCCCTTTTCTGTTTAAACAAAAAAGACCATGTAGGCAAGACAGAGAGATCTAGTGGAAGATATTAATGTGCACCTATTACAGGATACCTGCACTGAATATCTAATATTGAAACTTTTCAATTAGTGCCTTTGCGGCAACTAAAATCTTACTGTAGTGTCTTTCATATTCATGTAGGCATAATATAATGCAAGATAAGGTGGAATGTTGACTGGATAAGTAAAAACACCCAAGGTAACCTCTTTGATGTAGGAGGGAGACCTTGAGATCAGGATTAGTACAGTATCTTATGTTGTACTTGTGATGTAGACAAATCACAGAACGGAAAAATATAAGTATTTATAGTTCAGTATAAATATTATAGAATGTATCGTCAGATAAAGATATAGATACTCTTGAACAGGACAATGAGGTAAATTTTGTTACATTTCATGGATATTTCTTGTCTTTGATTGAGTGGCAAATTAATAAGTTATGCATATTGTAAGGCTGCTGCAGAAGCAAATCGTTACATTTTCATGTTGTGCTTCCTTTGCTTTTCTGGTTTACATTCTCAAGATAGCATCACTCAAGTAACATAAGCTGCTTCCTTTGCTTTCCTGGTGTACATTTTGACTTATGAACTGTATGTTGCACTCACCATTACCATATTATGGCATTATGCTTCTGCACTAAGCGCCTCCAATAATACAGATGAAGATATGCAATAACTATATTTCTTGGTACAGAACACTATGCTTTGGAAATGATTTCAAGAGAAGTGAGTGAAAACTATCTAGTTTGTGCAATTGAGATATAGTGACTACTGACACACATGTAGGTAACCTTGTGTCCAAACAGGGATCAAGAATTTTCTCAAAGGTTGAATAGGAAACATCAAAACAATCCCCCCAAGCTGACCAATGGGATTGAGATATTTACTACAAACTCGTGAAACTGAGCAATACAGAATGCAAAAGACCGATGAAGCTTATTAGCTGTACTTTTCAGTTTTGTAAGGACAAGTGCACTACTATCACCCTTTAACCATTGGAAGTTGTAATGTTTGTTGTATAACCATGCATCTATAAAAACACTGCCTAAAACCTAAATCACTTATTTTTTTATGCAATTCTGCCATTGGTAATTGGCACACAGTATTGCATATAACGTCATCAGATGTGCACCCTTGTTATTATGTACAGAATGTTATTTGTGAAATAGCTAGTTCATACCCATTTGTTTTGTGAAACATAGCATGTGCTATTTTCCTAGCACGGTGATCTGCAACTAGTCCACTAAAACACGTGAAGTAACACCGGTGGCACTCACCAGGAACAGGATCCTAAATCCTGAATCCTAAATCACTTTAAAATGAAAATCTACTACTGGTAATTCCGTAATTGGTACAAATTCTACATTATGCCAAGTATTGCATATAACATCATGAAACCTGCATCCTTGTTATTATACAGAATTTTATCTGTGAAATTGCTAGTTCATACCAAGTTGTTTCATGAAAAATAGCATTTGTTGTTTTCCTGGCTGACAATCTACCACTAGTCTATTGAAAAGTGTAGAGTCAAACACAATGGTAGTATGGTACTGACCAGGAACTGGATCCGGCGTCTTCTGCTCAGCCGCCTTGGGAGCTTCTGCGCGGAAAGGAAGCCCCTTGTAGTGAACCAGGAAGGGCTGCTTGGGCTCATACAGCTCCCCGTCAGGAAGATGAATGTAGAAGCCGAGGTCAGCGTAATTGGCCCTCCATGCCTTGTGCACCTTGGTGCCATCCATGTCGCGGTATCCGAATCCAAACACATCGTAGCCAACGGGTGCGTGGATGTCAGCATTGTTGGTAGCCCATCCAAGGCGGGTGTGGCCGGTGCTGCCGAGGTGAAGGACCTTGACCTCGAAGTACCAAGCGCCGGCAGCGACGCCGCGGGTGGCGCGCACCATCCGGTAGCCCTTTGTGCTGCCGGCGGTGAGGCGGTCGTCGGAGACCTCGACCTTGTCGGACTTGAAGACGCGGGAGAGGAGCACGGGCCGATCGGGCGCGTCGTCGTTGCGCTCGGCGGCGAATCGGGGCGCCGGGGTGAGGACGAGCTCATCCTCGCCGCTGGAGGGCTTGGGGAGGCGGCCGTTGGCGCCGCCGCTGCCGCCGGCGAGGGCGTTGGCCGGCTGCTTGGCCTTCTTCTTGCCCTTGCGGGAGTTGGGCCTGGTCCAGACGCTGTTGCTGTTCTTCTTCTTGGACTTCTTGCTCGGCGGCGCCGGGGGCGCGAGGGCCATGTGCTTCATGGCGCCGCCCAACGGGTTGGTCCCGTCGTCGTCGGGTGGCGCGGCGACGCCCGAGGCATCAGCATCGGATGCATCGGCGAGCGCGGCGTCGGAGAAGGGGGTCTCGGGTTCGGCGGAGGCGGAGGCGGGGGTGTCGGGGAGATTTGGGGTATCGGCGGCGGATGGGGTGGCGTCGGACATGGGGGTATCGGCGGACGCGGGGTGGAACGCGGAAAGGGGTGGGGAGGGAGGCGCATCGTCGTCGGCGGCGGCGTCCGCCATGGGGAGGGTTTCTGTGCGATTTGGGGTCGGAATTGGGGATTTGGGTGGTTTTGCTGCTCTCTCTCCCGCGGTTTGGGTTTGGTTTGCGAAATCGCGAGCGGGAGGAGGATGCGGTGCACGGCACCCGGCACCCGGCCTCCCGCGAGTGGAAACGGTAGAGCGATTTGCCGTTTTCTGCCTGCACACCGCCGAAAATATATCTCTGCGATCACTGGAGCTAGCAAAATCGATCAAAAACTGCTGAAACTTGGGCTGCAAATTGAACTAGAATCGGACTACATCTGGGTTTCCTCCCTGGCTCAACCCGTACTACTGCTGTTCTGGGTGCTCGAAGCAAGGTTTAATCGTTAAGATCCTTTTGCGCTCAGCTGCAGCAGTCGAGTGCAGCTTTCAAGAGTAGCAGACAGTTAATCAGAATCCAAGTTGCAATGCACGCCAGATGGAGTAAGAAGACTAGGACGAGCAGGATACTGAGACTTGATCAAAGTTTCATAACATGTTATTTATGTTATGAGAGTAGCAGAACCTCAAATACAACACATCTGCTGGTTGATCATACTACAACGACATATTCGAAGTTGACAGTCATAGGCACAACGAACTACACAGCTCACTAGAGTTTTATATATGAGCTACGGACGCTGGCCGCTCAAATGGGCATATAATCAACAGATCGCCATCCATGAGACTAGAATTCAGACCAGCCTGCATTGCAGTTGAACAAATATTAGTTGAGATAAAAAAAACAAATACAAAAGCATATAATCACACGTCTCAGCAAAACACACACACACACACACACACACACACACACACACATGCTAACAGTAACATGTGAAATGGTTTGTGGTTTCCCTGGTATCATACTTGCATACCAAAGTTGATTTAGCCTTTCCTACAACAATAGAAGCATAAAAGTGAATAATTCTAGATAGGGGAACAAAACAAACAGTCCATATACTTATACATATCAATATCAGGTAGGAGTGCATCTCCAGTTTATTGTTCAATGTGGCATACTCGAATTCAAGCATTCACCAACTAGCCCATTTGTATAAATTGTTCTGCTCCGCAGTCCATAGAGAACACTTTCGTTGAACAAAATCAGCAACAAGTGTGGTTCGTTTTTTCAGATCTTTCTCCAGTAACTAACACAAGCTATGATGCAGCCAGTGGAAAACCAGATTTGTCAGGCCTCAGGTGTGATCATTATACATGTGATCAAATGCTAACTGCTTCATCCATATAACCATTCAGCTATATCCAGTCAATACTAGCATGCTGCTACAGAAAAGGACAAAGCAATTTCTTAAACGCCTATATGCCAGGTTTTTTTGTGTCCATGCTCAAAGTTCAACAAGTTACTTTGGCATATCGATGCTAACCCATTACATGCCAAAGGAATGGAAACTATAGGTTTAACCATCATCACAGGAATATGAAGGATAATGCGACCATCAACACAAGAATAACACCACTAATCAAACTATTTTATCCACAGTGCGTTTAGCTACAATTTCCAATATCAACAACTAGACAACTCGCAATGCATGAACAACTGAATATGTGATAAAATAATGATGTATGAGTGACTGGCCACAACCGACAACACCAAAAACAGATGAAACTATTTGAAATTATAAGGATACAACATAATAAAATAGGAGGATGCTTGCTTCTATGGTTTTCAGCCTGCACCTCTGTCTTATGCAACATAAAAAAGCTAATGTAAGTACAATAACTGAACAGCAAAACTTGCAAATCAGATTTTTTTTTTCCCAGTACTGAATGTACCGGCTACCAGGATTTTCCTTTCCTGGACATCATATTTATGGCACATGGTTACATACTTACATGTTCATTCATATTAATCATAACTAGCCAACAAACCAAGACAACCCTATACTAACTCAGGTCCCAAGAGATTCTCAAATTACACCCTAATTAACCTGCCAATCTCGATATTCTAATGTATTCAAACAAGAAACAAATGCTATGCATTGGAAAATGCACTAAATGACTGAATTAGTGAAATCTCTAAATACAGGCTGGGAGGGGGAAGGCACCACACGGTGTTGAGCATATCCTCACAAATTTCTAAAGCCACAAAGCTAAAACCCAACCAACAGTTGACGGCTGCCAGGATTTTCCTTTCCTGGATATTATATTTATGGCACATGGTTACATACTTACATGCCCATTCATATTAATCATAACTAGCCAACAAACCAAGACAACCCTAATACCCTATACTAACTCAGGTCCCAACAGATTCTCAAATTACACCCTAATTAACCTGCCAATCTCGATATTCTAATGCATTCAAACAAGAAACAAATGGTATGCATTGGATAATGCACTAAATTACTGAATTAGGAAATCTCTAAATAGAGGCTGGGACGGGGGAGGCATCACACACTGTTGAGCATATCCTCACAAATTTCTAAAGCCAAAAAGCTAGAACCTGACCAATAGTTGACAAAGATAACAAGAGGGAAAATTGAGGACACCAATGAATACAACACAATTTGCCAGAGGTCATTACAAACATGAAACATCATAAAATAATCTAAACCCATTTTGTAGCTAACAGTACCAGCAAATATCCAGTCATCAATGTCTAGTTGATTGACTCACAGCTTATATTGGAACCAAAGAATGTAGAATTACAGGAGCGCGCATTTAATCCTCCTAATTGCATCGCCAGTAATCGGTCAGCATGTGAGAATTCATCATATCCCTCTACTCGGCAAATGATGAGGACACGAATGACTCAGCAGCAGAAAGAAGCATCCTAATCAATCGGCCAGAGGCTACAGCATACGCAAGCACAGACTAAACTAAATAGCGGAACAGAAGTTGCTATCAGAGTATTAGTACACGACTTGATACCCAAATAAAGGCCGCCCAATTCATGATTCCTAGTCAAAATTAAGCGTACCTAGTCCTCAATTCTCAATCCACACCACGATTTGATCAACCATGAACCCAGCTTCAAAGGGCGGGCCTAACAAGAACTGCAAAATAGAAATTACCATAGGCGCGGCGTCTAGTTGTAGTAGAGCTCGAGGCCCATCCCGTCGTGGATCTCGTAGTCCTTGAGGGTGATGTGGTCCTTGTAGATGTTGTACCACTTCTGGATGCGGATCTTCTCGGGCCTCGTCCCGGTCTGCGCCGCCACCAGCTTCTTGAGGTCGCCGATGGTGTCGTCCTCGTTGCACTTCACATACCCAAAGCGTGTATTAAAGTAAATAAATAAATAAATTGAGATGCCCAATTAAACAGAGATATCAAGGAATCCAAAAATGATTGTTTTCCATGGATTAAAAAATAGCCTAGGCATGATGCAGAAGAGAATCCACCACCAGTTTGAAACCAAAAGAAAGAGACACATGTCAGTGAAAGCAAAGGAAAACGTGGTCAAGCCCCACGATCACCACTAACCATGCATGCATTTGGCAAATAACAGCATGTTCGTCCCAATAAACTGAAAAGGGCCCACATGTCATCCAAATAAAGGAAGCTTCCTGCAGTACTCAAACAGTTAATACATTGCCCCACGATGACCACTAACCATGCATGCACTCAGCAAATAACTGAAAGGGCCCACATGTCATCCAAATAAAGGAAGCTTCATGTAGTAATCAGTTAGTTAACCCATTGTCTCACGATCAGTTGATCTGCATGCTCCATTCAAATGTTTTCAAATGCTAAGGGCGCGCGCGGCTGCTTGAAAATGGCAGGGATCCTCCTCTATAAATAGAGGGAGTGGGGCAAGCAGGGAGAAGAGTTCGCTGGGGAGAGGTTACAGGGGAGATTAGCGTAGAGGCTAGGTGCTGTGCGTATGCTTTGCAGAAGCGCTGCTTGTTGCTAGGCAATATACGCTGCCGTGCCGCTCTGCTCCTACGCCATCTCGTCAGCCTCTGCTTCCTCGCTCTGCTGTGCCGGAAGAATCAGAGGTGTTTCAAGGTGGGAATCATGCTCTCCCTTCATTTTTAGGCTTGGCCATTGTGTACGAGTCAAAATTCGTCTTCCTCTACTCAAGGTGGGAATCACGGATACAAACATAAATTTTGCATAATTCACCATAAATTAAACAAAGCACTTGCTTTGGTCACGCTTCTTGGCTTCAAGCCGTGCTAGTAGTGATACAGGCATAGTGATAAACAAAATTAATTGAGCATACTAATTAGCACACACATTTGCTAGTTTTGACATATGTTCAGCCATATTTCTCTAACAAGAATTAAAATAAAATGGCGTTCATTTTCTTTCCGTGGTCAGAGATAGGAAATAGATGTACGCATGCATATATTTTCTCCTTCCATCTGTTCATCTACAAAATGATGGATAAATCACGAACTGCGCCGAGTTATGACGGTCGGCCATAAAATTAACCAACACTCACTTCGGTTACGCTTCACGGCTTCGAGCCATGCTAGTAGTAATACAAGTGGAGTGAAAATTATAATCTCAAAATCATCCGCATACATATATTTGCTTAAAACAGTGTATACTCGCTGCACCATATATAAAGTGCACTATAAAAAAAAATCTGATATACGCATATGCATGCATCCATATACTCTGGCCGTGCATTTGCTATCACGTATAGTTTATTCCCAACAGCAAATTAATCCATATATGCATAGCAAGCGACAACATCATGATAATTGACCATAAATCAAACAAATGCCCACTTCGATTACACTTGATGGTACAGTGCCACGCTAGTGGTACTACAGGTGGGGTGGAAATTAAAATAGGCAATGCAAATTCGCCGTACCAAAATCCCATGCCACGTCGATAATATTGGCGCTAAAGTAAATACTCGCCTAGCTACCCCGCGAGTGCTCAAGAAAATTCATCAATTTATATATGCGTGCTACATATAGAAAAAATAAAGTCACAATGCCAAAAAAGGAAGCTATGTATAAATTTGCTACCATACACGCAGTGATATTAAAAACCAACAAATTAGTGGGCATCTAAAATACGCCCAAAATTAAATAAACATATATAAATGGAAATCAACATAAGATTCTACGGCTGCGACATCTGGAGCGTTAGGATAGGTTTTTCTTTTTAGCCTTTTAGCAGTCATGTAATTTTATTTTCTTTCATGTTGGAATTCCTAATCAGGGGTTTTCTCTACGAAGATGTAATTACCAGAATTTCTATGTAAATGTATGAATTCTGGAAGTAATGGACTCACAATTTCTGATTTTTATTTATTTATTGCATTTAAATTAAATTGTCTCTAACGATTTGCGGATAACGGACCTACTATTACGACCGTCCGGTTTTCCCGTCGTCAAATACAGCACAAGCATGTTGGTTTGCTGTTTGGTTTGACTTGGTGTGTGTTTCCTGCTACAAGAAATACCACACCTTATATTAATCTCATTTGGCCATTTGGGATGCCCACAAATGTAGTACCTAACACAAAGTACAAATTCAGAGAAAATATGGACAGATTTTGTGCACACTCATGCAGTCTTTGTGCGTTCCTCCTGCCAAACGTTGTAAACTTACCAAAATTATTCTAGAGATAAGGAGAAATAGGACTATATTTTTGGCAATAACCAGGGGAAAGCCTGGAAGCTTTCATGGACACTGATGTCACAAACTGCACACTTTGTTGCTAATCAGAGATGATGTAATGTTAGCAATCAGAGTTGGCTGCATTTTCAGTCACGTGATATTTTGACAGCAAATATTTGATCATTGCACACACCAACAAGCCATCAAGACGATCTGGTAGACACTATTGAATCGCAAAACCACGAAGCTACGGATCACCAAAAAGATGCAAAAGATTAGCCCTAATCGCACCGTGATTAAGCAGTTGTCTGTGACGTAACCAGTCTCACTTTGCATAGTATTACGGTCTGATCCAAAGAGAGAGTATAAAGCTAGGTTGTTCCTGACAATCAAACTTGTTCCTGACATTACTCTATCTCACCCGTCCGTCACTAAGGTGACTAACTAAAGCTATATCATCTCTCAAATATCGTTAAGATGGTCTTCCAGTATCCTTTTGTAGCATTCATCGAAAAGATCGTTCTTGTTGAGATCAATCGCAGCCTGTACAGTGAAATCAGATTAGAAATATAAGCATCTGTCTGAACAGAGAAATCAGGCAGCCTACTAGTATATATGCTTTCCTAAGACTATACTTCCTCAATTACCAAATCAAACACGTCTGCAAACTGAGGATTTCGCTGCGCCGAGCTGCTGGCAGCGCCGCCGGCCGAGCCGCCAGTTATTTTTGTCACGCCGCTGCCTGCCGGGAGGAAGCGAAAACCTGCATCGGGGAGAGATCGGTGCCTGCGTCGGGGCGAGATGCAATGCGTCGGACCTGATGCGAAGAAGCGAAGAAAACATCCCATGCCAAATTACCCCTAAACTGTATTAGGAGATTACTAATCTATCCTATAAAATAAACGGTCCAGATTAATTCTACTCGGAGTAGAATACTTCAAGTAGATTGCACCGGAGCATTCCTCTTAATGCCTAGGTCCTAGGCCCTTTGCTATGGCCTAGGACCTGGGTCCACCACTGCCGGTGACATCAAGTTCTATCTAGCAACGTTAGGGATACAAATATCCTGATCTGATAGTCGATTGGCATATATAAAATTGGGGGATATGACAAACAGTGGGAGAAAGAAACCGCTCGAGTATATAGACCAGCATAGAAGCCTAGAAGAAGAAGCAGCAGCTTGCCAGCATTCTCCTAACTGCTCTCCGATTTATCCCATAATCTCACTAGCATGTGAACCATCGGTCTAAACTGAATGACATGTGAACCATCAGTCTAAACTAAAAATATTTGTTGTAAAAACTGGTCTTAAGTGAAAAAATTGTTCGTCGAGTCGGTGATCCAAGATATAACTTGGGTAAGAATTTCAAGACCAATGTACAATATCTACACTTCGCTCATTCATTCAAGAGTCCTGTTCTTTTATGTTTATACATCGGACTATACCACGGATTATTTATTCGACGATTCTACTTAGATCACTTAATTTAAGCTATATATTAGGATTATAACATATCATATAGTTTTTTCCCTACAATCAAGTAGATAATCCATCAGATTTTATCCATGAATAATTTATTAGAATATGCTACCTTAAAAAAACAGCCACAAAGTAGGAAGCTAAATTAGCCAGTGTAGATACTAAAAAGGAGAGCTCGCAACATACCATGATACACTCTATCCTAATAATAAGTGCAGTTCTAGAATTTAAAAACAATTATCATGGAAGAAAAAAATATTTACATGGTCCTCGTTAAAGGTGGAACTGTTGGGAATAGGAGGGTGTTTGGGATAAAAGGAGAAAAAAAATAAATGAGAGCAAGTACTATAGTACTTAAAAAATATAGTATTCAAAAGTACACTCTTTATAAGATAATATTTAAATACTACTAGAAATGCAATTATCGTGAGGCGAATTGAAATATCTATCTATTATATACTAAAAGTCCATTAAACTTGCTATAA
Source organism: Oryza longistaminata (assembly GCA_009805545.1). Taxonomy (NCBI): domain Eukaryota; kingdom Viridiplantae; phylum Streptophyta; class Magnoliopsida; order Poales; family Poaceae; genus Oryza; species Oryza longistaminata. The sequence goes on along the minus strand of CM020189.1, from coordinate 944,588 downwards.
GCGCTCCCGTACCGCCACGTAGCACCCTATAAACGCTCTTGTATCGCCACATGGCACTTCAATAAATCCTAAAAAATCTGAGAAAAAATAAAACATCTAACCGTTGATTTTCATTTAATCTGGTGGGTCCGTTATTTTCAACCATTAGATTTATCTTAAAAATTACCAAATCAATTTACCTTAAAAAAAAACCCAAATCCGTATGTAGTACTTCCGTACGTGTATATCCCCCACCTTCTTCTTCCTTTTCTCTTTCTCATTTACATTAGATGAAAAGAATAATTCAAGTCCATATTAACTATGCTTTAAATTGTAAAAAAATAATTTTAAAATACATGTTATTCCAGTTGTACTTTAGCTAGGCTCATCGGACCATCCATGAAAAATATAAATAAATTAAAAAATATATAGATTATATATGGGACCAACTAGTGAGCTGTCGACAATTTTTTTGGCCCAAAACATTCGAATTTCCTAGCCACATGATCTATCATCAACGGTTACAATAAAACAGCTCCACACCAGGACAAATCATGAAACCCACCCGTTCAGAGGCTCTTGCAAAGCTAGTTTTTATAAATTGTAACTATCTTGTAAGTACTACGTAACTACCATGTAACTATCCTGTAACTAACATGTAACTACTCTGTAAGTGGATGTAAGTGTTATGTAACTAGATTATAAATTGCATGTTACTATAAGGTAAAATATTTACAACGCTAATTTTATACGCCGCAACTACCTTTGCAAATCTTATACACCATAACCACCTTGTAAGTGCTATGTAACTATACTGTAACTGTCTTGTAACTACTATGTAAGTGGGATATAACTATATTATAAACTGAGCTAATTACCATGTAACTACTATGTAAGTGGGATGTAACTATATTATAAACTGAGCTAATTACCATGTAACTACTATTTATGAAAAAAAGGAGCAAGGAACGCATCCGTCTGAGCGTCGACGGCACGGAAATATCTCTGGAAAGAAGAACAAGTGACGCGGCAATCACTGCTCAAATTTGGGAACACCAGTAAGAGGCTGACACCGAGTAGACACCCAACAAAACGCAGCAGTTCGGATATGAGAACGCGTCACTGATCTTAGCGCAGATCAAACGGCCAAAAAAAATCGAAAGTTTTAGGCCACGAAAACTGTCGACAGCTCACTAGCAAATCCGTTATATATTGCATATCACTTAAGAACATCCATAGTTAAATTAGGTTTGCATTTTCAAAACAACTCTAATTGTGAGTAGCATTCTCAAAATTTACTCACTCCCTATTGTAAAAAAATACTGATGTACCAAAATGACATTACTAAATTTATCATGAATGTATTTTCATATATTATAGTTTCTCTATTCATATATTATCAGAAAATTAACGATCATATATATTCTTTTGACACAATGTCGATGTCCTTAATCTCCTACTTAGGCTTCATTCGATTTAGATCATGGGATGAGCTTATCTAGGACATGTGAAACAACGTACATCATCATATTACAAACTTGAAAATGGATTTATTTGTTTTTTTTTTAAAAAAAAACTTTTGCATGGAAAGTATTTGTATAACACGCACCGTTTAGTAGTTCGGGAAACATGCTCACCACAAATGAGTGAGTAGCCAATCCGATAAGCAGTTTATAACTCAACCTTAAATTTATTATTTATGTACTACTAGAATGCTTAATATGCAATTCATAATATACTTTGTCAATCATAAATATCCAAATATATCAGTCACATGTCCCTACTAATCCCCATGTATATAAATTCTATATACAAAGCACTATCCACCAATCGTCAAGTTATATTGTTTGTGAGGCATCCGTGCACAGTGCATCTAATATTGTTGACACCTAATGAGAACATGTGTTATCAACTGCCGAAGATAAATGATAATATTAAGTGGGCAACAAAAATGATAGGTAAGTAGAGATACCACAAGCCACAGAAAACAATAGCAAGTAAATTGTGACTACGAGTAGTAGCGTTTCTACACACACATACACTCGTAAGATACCACATATGCTCTAATATACTTGGGGAAAAAAAGCAAAATATTTAGCCTTTGATTTACAATTAAATAGGTGGATTCGTTATTTTTAACCATTAGATTAGATCTATTCAAGTAATCCATTGTGACTATGACTACTAGCATTCCTGCACTCCTATGATGCCACATGGTGCTTTAATAAATTAGAGAAAATCTAAGAAAAATTTGAAGAAAAAGAAAATGTCTAGCTATTGATTTACACTTAAGCCGGTGGATCCATTTTTTTAAGGCGATGGACCATTATTTTCAACCATTAGATTAATCTATTCAAGTAATCCCTCGCTCCTAAAAAAAAGACTAATCCCTCTATGTCACAACACCACTTCACTCTATCTCGCCAATATTTTCTAAAGTATTATTTTACTAATGATGTAAAGAAAATCGTGAGTGCATATATGAATGCGTGCACACACATTATATAAATACACAAAAGCACACCTACCCTGGGTGAAAAATATTACTAGCATATTTGTCAAAAAAAGAGAAAAAAATACATAAGTACAAGAGACTACAATTCGCCCAAAAAACATACATATGTATAATCGAAAATGTCACATGGAACCATATTACTCCTTTCGTCCCCTAATATAAGGGATTTTATATTTTGCTTGCACTATTTGACCATTCGTCTTATTCAAAAATTTTGTGCAAATATAAAAAACGAAAAGTTGTGCTTAAAGTACTTTGGATAATAAAGTAAGTCACAAATAAAATAAATAATAATTCCAAACTTTTTTAATAAGATGAATGCTCAAACAGTGCAAGCAAAATGTCAAAATCCCTTATATTAGGGGACGTAGGGAGTATATCCCTTTAATTTATGTCATTCTCACTATTTAACAATTATCATAAATAATTTTGAAGATATAGATTATTCTATCATATATTAACCATGAACATGCATAGCAAAGGTAAATCAGATGTATAACAAAAGAGAAAAAAACTCAAAACAAAAAAAATATATTAAAACTCATATGTTTGCGAAGGATGACAATATGCGAGTTTACATATGACCGGAATAATATATCAAAGTCTATGTTTCTTTTACGATTACAAGGTAATCTATTGTTATTATAGTGAATATGGTGAGATATGCTTTCTTTAATATCTATTATATACTAAAAGTCCATTAAATTTTCTACGAACACTCTTAAGCCGCCATGTGGTACTCCTATAAACGCTCCTAAGCCGCCATGTGGCACTATCTAATCTCACTGTTGATTTTTATTTAAATTGGTAGACCCGTTATTCTACACCATTAGATTAGATCTATTATTGCAAAATAATAACTTCCTCCTATTTCGATACAAACGCTACAACCGTTGTCCGATCCCGTACATACAACGTACGAGTAGTACGTGCAATTTAAATTTCTACTGTTCACGGAAGGGAAAAAAACCATACGAACATAGATAGACAAGAAACATAGATATATAAAAATGGACGGTTATTTTCCACAATATAAATATGAAATATATTATTTCACAAATATAATATAAATATATATAAGTTAAACTAAGATCTATAATAAAAACATAGAATACCCAATAAATGTTCTTTAAACCATCTTCTAAATTATTTTGAAATTATATATCAAATTTGTGATCATGTTTCATATTTTAGGGAGGGAAATATCACTTCACAAATATACAACATTAATTTGCATTAATTTAAGAGATAAAAACAACACAATTTAGTTGTGTTTTTCAAGTAGGTCTGATTAAATTATAATTTGTTTGAGATTAAGATTCTTAAAGTAGTTTTATATTTTTAGAACTATTTGGCTATACATATTTGTCAAAATATAAATAATAACATGATGCTCTGGATATTATCGTGGTGATATGTCTCATTAGCTATAGTTTTTAAAAAATATCGTCGAACCATTAACCTCAGTCATATTCAAAAGAGAGTATTCTATCTATATCATAAAAAAAATGAGTACTAATGATCAACAACATAAACAAATCATGTCTACACTGTACCACAAATCTACTCAAAACATTTCAAAAAAACTACTTTGGTCACCTCCATCTTCTCTTTGTTCTTCCCTAAAGGACACCAAACATGGACAACAAAGTTTACTATGGTGTCGTAAGTATAGCATGGAATATATGGCTAAGTTAAGACAGTCCCAGTGGAGGCCACCATCGCTAATAGTACTCAACTTTCTACTTACCAATGCAATACTCTATGAGCGTGTGATAATGAATTATTATACTCCCTCATTCCAAATGTCTAAGTCGTATTTCATTCTTTAGTTTTCCAAAAGTTTAAGTCCTATTTGTAGTCAATATGTGCTATATTAAATTTTTTATCGCAACCCAAAAAGTCATTTTAGTACTTATTGGTTACATGTTCATTGGTTTTGTCACATGATGAATGAGTTAACTACATCTTGGTCTTAGTGAAACAGAAATAGGACTTAGACTTTTGGAAGGAGGGAGTACATTAAAATTATGCTCCAAGCTTGTCTTCAAGAGCATGGCAACATCGTTGCGGGACTCATGTTTCAAGGCAACAGAGAAAGGAAGTCTTGGTGGTTACGATCAACTTCACCCATTAAGAGTAGTATTCGTGTTTAACTTTAATGGTGCTATTCCTTTAATGGATAGAAGTGGTGGTATTTTTACAATATTTATAAATGTATTTAGAAAAAAAGAGACATAAAACGTAAGTAGTGGATAATTTAGTGTATTAATGATGTATTAGGTTTTAAAGCATAGTAAGTAGTGGTGACAATATGGGAATTTATATGTCACTCGATCAAAGTGTATTTTTAATTTGAGATATATTCTTATTATTTTATAACATTTAAGTAGAAATAGTGAGATGTAATTTCTTTTAGCATTAATTTTATAAAACATTCAATAAGATGCCCGCGCATCTGCACGGGCTTTCTTTCTAGTTAAGTCATTAAAGATTAAAAAGAAAAGAGAGAAAGAATGCCTGCAGAAATTACTAGAGCGAGAGCCGTGTGTAGTACTTGCTTGACATGACGTGGATGTTTTTTGTTTCACTCCAGTGTTGCTGAGTAGAGAAAAGGAAGAAATTTGATGTTGGAACAAATGAACGATATGGTGGGGAGCTATGGCATTACAAATATTAATCACCGAAAAGCACTGATTTATACTCTAATCCAATTAGTACCCTGGGAGACACAGATATGCAAGATCAGACAAGTACACTGCGGATAAATTATGGAAAAGCATCCACTCACACCAGAAAAGCTTGAAAGAGAAGGAGCATGTATTATTATTAAAATCAGATTAGAGTTTTAATATCGGTATACGGACAATGATTGACACTAGTGCCTTTTTAAATTAGGATTAACTTATGGCATGAATACCTGCATGACAGAGCCACATGCAGTAAAAGCCAAAAAGGTTCAGAAACTAATCCAAGTTATTGTTTCCCCCTTGAATCAACCGAAGTAGTAGCTGTGCCGATCCAAATAGAGATGAATGACCTGGTAAATCTCTCTCTCTCCACGCTACTACTGCTAATCATGCAATGGTTACTCATGCGACGCAAGGGAGGAAGGAGACATGTAACTTTCCATTATCTTTATTAAAAAAAACATGAAGAGAGAGTCATGCGTCACATCTCACCCACACACATGTCCGCTAATCGGTCTGAGAGCTTGCTATGTATTTTCAATCGAGTTTTTGTGCAGCTTCTATGTAAAACAAGTTTTTCAAATGGTTAAATCATAAAAAATTATGGTTGATACGTTCTAGCGCACTCTAAGATATTAATTAGAGGCATATATAGCCGTCGTGTCTCATGGATACCGCTTCGATTTTGCTATATATTTATTGTTATTTTTTTAACAAAAAGTTTCACGGATGTAAATATAGTATAATTGTAATGTAATTACAGGTAAATTTGCACGTAACTTTTACATAGTTTTTGAATCGTTATATCTTCTATTATTATATACTAAAAGTCCATTAAACTTCCTATAAACGCTTCCAAACCGCCAAGTGGCACCTTATAAACGCTCTCAAGTCGCCAAGTGACACTCTAATAAATAAGAGAAATCCGACAATCTATTTTCACTTACATTGGTGGACCCATTATTTTGGATGGTTAGATCTATTTTGTAAAAACAAAAAAAAACATATGGAACCAACGTACCTAATATTTTTGGCATCATATTGCCGAACGTACGTGCGTGAGTTTCCCTTTCAGTTCCTTCCTTTTATTTTCTATTTAATGAGAAACTAAAATCAAAATTACTTTTACAATTAACATCTATATGAATGTGGGTAATGCTAGAAAGTCTTATAACCTGAAATGGAGGTAGTACAACAAAGTCAAATCGCTAGTTGAAACATTTTCTTTTAACGTATTATACATCGAATATCAAAGGCGGAAACATATATATTGTTTTCATTAAAATATATGAGATTTAATTATAATAAATACAACGGTGTGATCAGGTTATAGATTAGGTATGCAATTTTGGAGAAAAAGTTTTTGAAAAAAATATAGCCTACGAGAGTAGGAGAGAGAAAAGAGGAAGGAAGTAGTGCAGACGTGCAGTCACATTAGTGGCACCTTGTTTTTTTGCCACATCGAGCACCCGATCCTAAGCGTTTCTCCCAAATATTTGGTAGGACATGTTTTTGGCAACAAACCAAAACAGCCCTCGTTTCCAAGCAACCAATATATGGACTTGGGGTTTGGTTCTAAGAAAACTCAGCACACAGGTTTATTGTCATCTTTCCTGTAACAGTTCATCATGGTTATTCAAATCTAACACCGACAATGCTATACAGAAGCAGCACTAAAACAACAATACCTATTCCACCTATGGCCAACAAAAAAGTGTATTTTTTTCGTGACTGTAGAATGCTGTAGCTAAAACAAACACAAAAACCTCATTTCACAAACTTACATAATGAACTCTATTGCATTCAACAGGCTAGGTCCAAACCTTGTCATATTGAGCACAATGTCCTGTTTGGACATGTAGAACTCCGCAACCTTCTCCCATCCGCCCTTCCTGATGGTTTCAGGATCATTGATAACAGTATGGTTCCAACCGTATTTCTCCAGCAGTGTGCTCTCTTCTGGACTGATGCTGTACTCGACATGTCTCAGACCCATGTCCCGTGCAGGTGCACCATAGAACCCATCAGCCATGAATTTGATCCCGTATGGCACAATGTGCACCACCACTCCCCCGGACCGCAGGAACACCATGTTAGTCAAGCCCGCACCATGCACGCCCATGATTGCATCGCAGGAGTCAACAAGGCGAACAAATTCATCAAGGTTAGAATCGATCTTTGGATCGGCCTTGACCACCTCAAAACCAAACCAATCCAGCCCTTGTACAACATGTGCCGCGTTGACAAATCTCCTGGATTTGCCCCTGTCAATCAGCATTATCCGGGGCTTCTTGTCAGGGTCATCTTTGTCAGCCTTATAGGGTATGTCCACTTCAGCTGCAGGCAGTCCATAGGCTTCTCGGACAAACAACCGGAAGTCTACCATTGTATAGTTCTGGGGAGAAGAACTTGGGTCGATGCCAAGGTCTCGGTGGCTCCTGAGACCAACAATGACATGCGGGTAACACCTGATCTGGCCATCTGAATCAAAATCAATAATCTCATGCCGCGTGAGGCGGCTAAAGATTGCAGAATACTTCTTGATGAACCAGGGCTGGTTGTTGGTGATGATAAGCTGGACATCTCCGTTGAATTGACGGGCAGTAAGGAACAGTGGGACAAGGACATCACTGAAGTCATGCCAGACATTTGCTGTTAGCCCACCTAGTGCGAAGACAATGGCTGGGATGTGATGCTTGGAGGTACATATTGGTTCTGGTTCTGAGGAATTCACAGATTTGATGGTCACCTTCTTGATCCAGGGAAGGTGCTTTCGGGACTGTGCTCGGATAATCCACTCTTCACCATTGGAAGCACGGTTCTGTGGGACATACACAACAGTGGAGGACTGTCCAATGGTGCGAGCATCGCCGCACAGCTCACAGATGTCAAACCGGGGGTTGGAGAGGTCACAGATCTTTATGTCAGATTGAGCCGTACACTTGATGTACGGTTCTGCACCTGTTTAGCAAAAACTGGAGGTTATATATTTGAATTGTCAAGAAATATCAGCGTGTAAAAATAACTCTCAAATTTCTCATTTTTGTGGTGTCAAATTTTGAATGCACTGGAGGAGATTTCTATTTTGTGTCTGCTAGCAAATAAAATATTCAAATATGACAACAGGGTTTCTACAAATGATGTTTCCACAAATTACAAAACAAGACTGGCTAATCCTTGCCATGCCACAATATTTTCTCTGTTCCTGCCATGCCCCTGACATTGGTCTGGGCAATTCAAGAAAACAACGCAATAAAAATACTTAGGTGTATATCATTCTCTTTTTCTTGACTTTGTGCAATTCAAAAGTGTGGCGTAATGTTATTTTCCTGAGTGGTCTAAAAATACTGAAATATGGATGGCATAACAAGCTCTCAATAAGGCTAATTTAATAACACGACGAAAATAGACAAGCTTGCTCACAGGGCCCCTGTATCCTAGCGGACTTATCAATCACATAAACAGTTCCCATAATTTAGGGGATTGGGGGATAAGGGAGGGATGTTAGGAAACAATAGGCAAACGATAAAGAACAATAAATCAATCACAGAAGACACGAGATTTAACGTGGAAAAACCACGGGTGCCAGCCAGCAAAATATCTTCACTATATCGGGGTGAGGTTACAACGCCGAACGGCGGCTTACAAGAGGTATATATATGAAGGTGAACTCTGGCCTAGCCTCCGGCTTCGACGGGCCTCCGCTTTGCTCCGTCAGAAGCTGGCCTTTATTATGTGCAAATGAATTTGAATCAGAACTCAACAAGGGAGGAACTGCACCCTTATCCTACAAGGAGGTACTTTTTTTTTTGAAAGGAAAGTCGGCAAGAGAATTGCCGGTTATATTAGAAGGATAGAAATGAGTCTTATAGCAGAATTACAAACAACACATAGAAGTATAAGAAACAACTGAATCAAAACAAAGATCTACAGTTAGGGCGGTTTAAAAGCAAAATCTCTGTCTGAAATGTCCTACAGGATTGATGACACTATGGAAAACACATTTGGAGGTTTTCTGCCGAAGATCTTCTCATTTCGCATACACCAAATATGCCACCAGGTCGTGATTAGAGCGCCAATACAATTTCTTGCCTGACCTTTTGGCAAGGATGAGTTAATATTGAGTACCCACTCTTCTAAGTTTCGTTGTGCTTGAAATGAAGGGAAACCCTTTTTACTCGATACATCTTGCTAAATTTGCTTTGTAATTTTACAATCCCTGAAGAGATGATCTGCATCTTCGAAAGCCTCTGTACAAAGGTGACAGACCCAATCGCATGGCCAGTGCCAAATCAAGAAGTTTTTGGCTGTTAATGTTTTCTGGTGTAGTATTAGCCATCCTAGAAATCTTTGCTTAGATTGTGCTTCAGCAGACCAAACAATCTTGAAAGAAGAACTTCTCTCCGCCCCATGAAACTGGGCCATATATGCGCTCTTTGCATAGTAAACTCCATTTGCGGTTTGGGTCCATTCTATCTTGCCGTCCTCATCTTGGGATAAAGTGACCTGGTGCATTAGGCCCCCTAACTGAACAAGTTCATGAAGGGTTTCAATCTCCGTTATTTGTCTTAAGGAGAAAAGCCGGGAGTTTCCTTCGAGTTCTTCCTGACATGTTTATTTTTTCTCTTTGCGAGTCTGAAAAGGGTTGGCGCTATGTCTTTTGGGCATTTGTTGTCCAACCAATTGTCTTTCCAAAAGAGGGTTTTTTTGTCCATTTCCCAATTTGATTTTTGTGCATGCTTGAAATAGTTGGATATCCGTTGCATAGCAAGGGAGGTCCATTTGCTCCCAACTCCTAGATGAGTCTGTCCACCTTAGCCAAAGCCATCTTAACCTTAACGCCGAGGAGAATTTTGGCAGGTCTAAGATTCCAAGACCACTGAGATGCTTTGGCCTGCAAATAGTTTGCCAATTTACCAAGCTAGTCCCTGGCTTAACATTTTCCGGCTCCTCACCCTTCCAAAGGAAAGCCCTTCTGAGTTTATCGATTCTTTTAAAAACCCATTTGGGAATGGAGAGGGCTAACAAGTGATAAACTGGAATGGAGGATATGACCGATTTTACTAAAGTTTCCCTTCCTATGGAACTGAAGAATTTTCCCTTCCATCCTGGAATTTGCGACCCAATCTTATGAATTAGGGTAGGAAATCAACTTTCTTGAGTTTTCTTAAGTGTAGAGGCAGACCAAGGTAGCTTGTTGGAAACGATTGTACTGAGCCAGGGAAATGTTGGATGAGAGATTGAATATCTATGCCATCACAGGCAATTGGTTGGATTTGTGTTTTTTGCACATTGTTATTTAAACCTGACGTCTTGCTAAATATCTGCAGGATTGATTTCAGATTTGATAGCTCTTGGGCTATGGGATGTATAAAGAAAGCAACATCGTCAGCAAAGAGGGAGGTTCTGAACCTGAGAGAGCCACCTTGGAGTGGAGTAAGAGTACCTAACTGTTCAGCTTTTTTGAAAATGAAGTTTAGAGGCTCCTTTGCCAGTAGGAACAACAGCGGAGAGAGCGGGGCACCTTGTCTTAAGCCCCTTGCATGGTGGATTGCCTGGCCTGGGCAGCCATTTAATAAAACCTTTGAGGTTGAGGTTGAAAAAAGGGAGGATAACCAGTTTCTCCATCTCATCCCAAAACCAAAGGTGGTTAGAACCTCAAGCATGTACTGCCAACTCACTGAATCAAAAGCTTTTGAAATGTCCGGTTTGAGCATGATAGGGTACTATAGCTATGAAGAATTTGACAAAAAAGAGGGTGGCAAATCTGTCGGATTTTGAATCAATAGTCCCAATTAAATCATTTTCACAAATAAAATGAAACAAATAAAAATAATGACTACGTATATAGCGTCACATTTGAAGACCCAGCGAGCCCACACGTTGAATATCAACATATCTAATATTCAGAAAAAACAAAAGGATGGTAAAAAAATATATCAAATGACAGTTAGAAATATCCTCTTTATAAATAAAAACAAATTAGTGGAACCGAGTGATGATTAATTTTCTAATATTTGACAACAAATCAGTAGGATTTTAAGATGATTAGGACGAGGAGAGAGAGAAAGGGGGAGTTGTTCCTATGCAGCAGAGGGCTCAGCACCAAACCAACTGGCCGTGAGACATTCAACTTCAGTACCAGTAACGACCTTGGCATGGAGATATGGATCCATTCTCGAGGATCTACTTGTGAAACAAGTTCGAAAAGAGACCAAATTGTGAAGGAGAAGCTACATAACATTTGATAATTTTTAGGTGAAAAGCTTTTATATATAATAACTATAATATAATTAGAGTGTAATTATATTATAATTATACTATAGTTATACTGTAATTTATATCTAACTGGTCAAAAACGATAGCAAGGGATGGTTGGCTACCAACATTTGTGCTAGTGCTTGAGGTCGGGAGTTTGAATCCTAGATCCTCCTCACATTTGATTTTTCTCTTCCTCCTGTACGAATCTCAACACGACTTTTTTCTCTTCTTCATGGAAGAATCTCAACACGATCTAACGGTGTACGAATCGAAAGTTTTGAGGGGAGAAAACATGCGCAAGAAATCCTCTCTTCATCTTGCACGAATCTCAACATGATCTAACGGTGTACAAATAAAAACTTTCAGGGAAAAAAAATCTTTGGCAAGAAATCTAGCATTGTCGACGATTGTGAAAAAGAATCGAGGCTCATCACTAGATCTCAACGCCATAAAGCACAGCGAGAGACAAGCTCAGAAGCCCATATGCATGCCTGCAGAGGCTGAAATCAGCCATTCACAAGTGCTTCAGAAGACTCACATCTTCATCAATTTAATTGCATCCTCACGCATTAAATAGGAGGGGTGGGTACCGGTGAACACGGCCGACATTCATCCCGGCGAAACCTAGCTGTAAGCTCAGATGCACACAGCTGATCTCCTCGTCTGACGAACCCCAAACCAACCAACAATATATGCAAAACCATACAGCAGCAGCAGTACAACAACATGCTGCTACTATAGCTAGCGAGCTACACTACACTATATACAGTGCTAGCTGCTGCTCCTGCTCCTGCACGCCCTTGATTTCCTCTCATTTAAGCCCATTCAAGCTCCTTGATTAAGTGTGTGGACCTGCAGCTGCAGCTGCAGCTGCATATATGCCTCCATCGATGGTCTCCCCATGCATGGATGTAGCTAGTACGTGGCTGACGAAAAAATATATGAAAATATTCTCCCCAATTTGCATTAGTACAAACCTTTCCAAGCTCCTGAACCCTAGCTACAACATGCATGAATATAAGTTCTTCCCTCCATGTAAGTATGTGTGTCATACCTCTTTCGTGGTTGCCATTCAATGCGCTGGGCAAGCTTGGATTCAATGAAGCTTCAACCAGCACGAAAATACATGTGACCGAAACTGTACCATTGTACTATGTACAGAGCTATACGGTCTTAATTATTAGGGCACCCGCAATGGTTATCTATAGGCTCTCTATAAGAGATCCATGTCAGCATATTTTCCTACTTGGAAGAGATTAAATGAAGAGAGAGAGCAAAGCTATCTACTGATCTGAAGATAGTCTATAGAGAAAACGAGGCAATGGATTAAAGAGCTATAGATACTCATGTAGACATACCATTGAAGTGGTTAACTATTAATCTAGTCTATTGCTGAGATGTACATGTTTTATAGATAACACCATACTTTACCATTATGGGTGCTCTTAGAGCTAGCTAGCTATATGTTTCTATGCATGCAAGCGCTTTCCCTAGCGAGCAACTCCATGCGTCCCCAACCCCAAAATATAAGAGTAGGTACAATAAAATGATATAAACACGCTATACAAATTCAACCTTGTATTTTGAAAGAGATAGAAGAGGATGAAGAAGAAAAGCAGGCTACACAACAAGATGGTTGAGATGGGGACGTAAGTAGAGATGAAATTGTCATATTTGGAATAAATTTTGATGATTGGAGGGAAGTGGATTTTCGTTCCTCGAGGGGACATCCCTTTGTTTTGTGTATGTCGTTCAAAAAGTCATCAAAAAAATTGAAAAAAATTAGTAGAATAGATCAACATGTGATATATCTTTTCGCAAACATGCATGTTAAAATTCGACTTATATAATTCAAAACAAAAATAACAAATTTGGTCGTGAATTACACGTTCTATTCATAGTCATTTTTTTTATTTTTGTTTCTACTTGTATAAGTTGAATTTGAATTTGTATGTTTGTGAAGTGACATATCACATATTCATCTATCCTAATAAATTTTTTTAGTTTTTTTATGAATTTTTAAGTGACATGCAAAATTAAGGGGATATCTCCTTAAGGAACGTAGAATTAAATGAGGGAGTGTTGTGATTGAGGAGAAGTGGAGGTATGTGGGAAAATCAAATGGTAGAGGGTTGTGATTGGTTGAGAAGAGAATGTTGGTTGAAAAGTTGTTATATTTTGGGACAAAATCTAAACGCTAAAAGTTATTATATTCTGGGACGGGGGAGTATATATTTCCATGCATGCAAGCGTTTTCCCTATAGCTAGCAACTTCATGCCTCCCCAAAATATAAGAGTAGGTACAATAAAATGATATAAACACGTTATATAAATAAAACCTTATCAATCTAGCAGATGTACCATGTTAAACACTTCCATATTTTAATCTTTTGAAGAAATATATGATTAGGGAAAAAAAAAGATAGAACATGTGTGCACTGAAAATTGTGTGAAATGTCTTAAACACCAAGCTAAAACAGATGCAGTAGTACATAGGTGTAGTACCTTGATGGACCACCAAGGAGCCATATACGCTGTGTTTAGTTCCACATCAAAATTGAAAGTTTAAAAAAATTAGAACGATGTGACGGAAAAGTTGGAAGTTTGTGTGTGTAGGAAAGTTCGATGTGACGGAAAAGTTGGAAGTTTGAAGAAAAAAGTTGAAATCTAAATATGGCCATAATTATATGAGGAATAAGTAATTCTGCAGTAGGTTCTACAAGCAAAAAATAAGCAAATTAATTATCAATGTAACATAACAACGTCAGTGCTTCTAAGCATGCATATTCGATTTAAGTACTAGAGAATGATTCTTGCTTATATATATATATATATATATGCATTATACTACACTAGCAGAATCTGATGTACATACAGTTGCTGTGCTAGGATGCTGTAATTAAGCACGCAACGTAAACTAGTCTGTGTAGTCTGTACGTACTGCATGAACAGTTACGTGAAAGGATAACTAGCCATCGATCGATCGATCGATCGGGATATATGTTCGCAACGAATTAAAACCCTAATTAATACGGACTGCTAGCTTCTGCCACGAGAAAATTGAAGTTTTTCTGACATACTATGCATGTAGTAGTAGTAGTATGCAATTGTTGCAATGGCCGGCCTGCAATTCTGTTTCGTGGTCACCGGCGCCAACGCATGCAGGCAAGGGCAGGCCAGGAGAGCCCCCTTTTTGTCGTCTCGCTGTTGTTTTCTTCTTCCTCCCTGACAAGCCATGAAAGATCTCAGTGCCAGTCCTCTCCTCTGAGCGCAGTGTGTGCATGCATGGTGATGGTGGTACATGCTTGCATGCCACAAAGCACACACACTTCCACTGCATTATATTGCATGCATCCATGTATATTTATGCATGCTTCAGTGTAAGTGTTCCCCCCCATCTTTCTCTCTCTCTAAGTTTGCTGTTTCTATTTCCTGTTGCATAGAAGATGCACATACATATATATAACACACGCATAAACTCGTGAGTGTGTCCAATTTAACACACATATATATAAATATGGATGGCAACAATATGAACCCAACTAAATTCATAGTGAAAACACGCCATAGCCATTATTTATACATATGTGTGCACATGGTTCTCTCGATATAGAACTGTTATTTCTTTCTGAATATATGGAAGAAGGTATATACTCCCTCCGTATTTTAATATACTACACCATTGACTTTTTTTATCAACTTTTGACCATTCGTCTTATTCAAAATTATCATGCAAATATAAAAATACTTATATCATGCTTAAAAAATATTTTGATGATAAATCAAGTCACAATAAAATAGATGATAATTACATAAATTTTTTGAATAAAACAAATGGTCAAATGTTAGTCAAAAAGTCAACGGCGTTATATATTAAAATACGGATGGAGTATAACCTAAGAAGGAGTATATATATTTAAGAGGAAGAGGTCACCGACAAATTGTATAATTAACCTTTACTTATACACAATATTATTAATTCCTTATGAAAATATACCCATGTATATTATATATGGTACTAGTACAATGATTTTACGCTAATTGTAAGCACGTACTGGTGAAATCATGCATGCTAGCTCCCACTACCACTCACATTGTGATCACACCAAAGGCGCTGTTCTCCTCCCTGCTCTAGATCTCTGTTTGTCTAGACGATGGATCGAGCTTGTGATCGATCGAGTGTTCGTACTGGCAATATACTCCCTCCGTTTCAAAATGTTTGACACCATTGACTTTTTAGTATGTGTTTGACCATTCGTCTTATTCAAAAAATTTAAGTAATTATTTATTCTTTTCATATCATTTGATTCATTGTTAATTATACTTTCATGTACACATATAGTTTTACATATTTCACAATTTATTTTGAATAAGATGAACGGTCAAACATGTGCTAAAAAGTCAACGGTGTCAAATATTTTGGAATGGAGGGAGTATAATGCAAATGTGGCACGGGACAAAGGATATGAGCATGACGGTTGACGGGTGAGAGGAACGTACGAAATGATAAGCAAAGTTTGGCATGCATTCTGGTAGGTTGATGAATGGTTAATGTGGGAGTAACTGTGGAGGTCAGACGACGGCTGATCATCAGTTAATATGGGCTGCAGTTGCCTTTAATTCGATCGATGGGATAAATGGATGCATCCATCGATCGATCATCTGTACGTACCAGTAGTATATATTTTTAAGGTACGTGTTACTTAACTCTGCCATGACTTCTCCGTGTCCGGCGTAATTCATGGCTCATTCCTCTCAACTGCGTAAATGGTTAGCAACTAAACGGTTTTATATTACACCCCTCAATAAATTAACTGATAGGTTTGTGTTATATATAAAAAAAAACAACGCGCAATGGTTCGCCCTAAACTATTGAAGCTTGACAAAATACCCTCTATGAGTAACACAGTGGTTTTTATTATTTTCGCATCCAAAAATATGATTTGTTTTACTTACATTATATTTAACTATATTCATTAGATCTCATATTAATGTGAAATCAAAGTGTGTTTCGATTATTAATTCATCACGATGAACAATTGACACGATAGATAATTGGTTTTGATATTTGAAGATTATTGGCAAAGTGGTGATTTTACTATCTGTGTGGGACCGATCAAATCGGTGGTGAAGGCCGGTCAGACCGGCGTGGTTTGTGTGGCTAACTCTATGTTGGTGTCGGTTACAGGTTGTTTTGGATACTCATGATTATCTCGTGATTATGACTTCTAAATGATTTCTATACGTATGTAATACTGTTGTGTGTTAATGTTGAGTCAAGTTGGGAAAGAACTTGTGCTTGGATATGGTTTTGTTTGGTTCATGTGTAGGTGTGTCTTGATGCCTTGGCAAGAAATCTAGCATTGTCGACGATTGTGAAAAAGAATGGAGGCTCATCACTAGATCTCAACGCCATAAAGCACAGCGAGAGACAAGCTCAGAAGCCCATATGCATGCCTGCAGAGGCTGAAATCAGCCATTCACAAGTGCTTCGGAAGACTCACATCTTAATCAATTTACATCCTCACGCATTAAATAGGAGGGGTGGGTACCGGTGAACACGGCCGACATTCATCCCGGCGAAACCTAGCTGTAAGCTCAGATGCACACAGCTGATCTCCTCATCTGACGAACCCCAAACCAACCAACAATATATGCAAAACCATACAGCAGCAGCAGTACAACATGCTGCTACTATAGCTAGCGAGCTACACTACACTATATACAGTGCTAGCTGCTGCTCCTGCTCCTGCACGCCCTTGATTTCCTCTCATTTAAGCCCATTCAAGCTCCTTGATTAAGTGTGTGGACCTGCAGCTGCAGCTGCGCATATATGCCTCCATATATCGATGGTCTCCCCATGCATGGATGTAGCTAGTACGTGGCTGACGAAAAAATATATGAAAATATTCTCCCCAATTTGCATTAGTACAAACCTTTCCAAGCTCCTGAACCCTAGCTACAACATGCATGAATATAAGTTCTTCCCTCCATGTAAGTATGTGTGTCATACCTCTTTCGTGGTTGCCATTCAATGCGCTGGGCAAGCTTGGATTCAATGAAGCTTCAACCAGCACGAAAATACATGTGACCGAAACTGTACCATTGTACTATGTACAGAGCTATACGGTCTTAATTATTAGGGCACCCGCAATGGTTATCTATAGGCTCTCTATAAGAGATCCATGTCAGCATATTTTCCTACTTGGAAGAGATTAAATGAAGAGAGAGAGCAAAGCTATCTACTGATCTGAAGATAGTCTATAGAGAAAACGAGGCAATGGATTAAAGAGCTATAGATACTCATGTAGACATACCATTGAAGTGGTTAACTATTAATCTAGTCTATTGCTGAGATGTACATGTTTTATAGATAACACCATACTTTACCATTATGGGTGCTCTTAGAGCTAGCTAGCTATATGTTTCTATGCATGCAAGCGCTTTCCCTAGCGAGCAACTCCATGCGTCCCCAACCCCAAAATATAAGAGTAGGTACAATAAAATGATATAAACACGCTATACAAATTCAACCTTGTATTTTGAAAGAGATAGAAGAGGATGAAGAAGAAAAGCAGGCTACACAACAAGATGGTTGAGATGGGGACGTAAGTAGAGATGAAATTGTCATATTTGGAATAAATTTTGATGATTGGAGGGAAGTGGATTTTCGTTCCTCGAGGGGACATCCCTTTGTTTTGTGTATGTCGTTCAAAAAGTCATCAAAAAAATTGAAAAAAATTAGTAGAATAGATCAACATGTGATATATCTTTTCGCAAACATGCATGTTAAAATTCGACTTATATAATTCAAAACAAAAATAACAAATTTGGTCGTGAATTACACGTTCTATTCATAGTCATTTTTTTTATTTTTGTTTCTACTTGTATAAGTTGAATTTGAATTTGTATGTTTGTGAAGTGACATATCACATATTCATCTATCCTAATAAATTTTTTTAGTTTTTTTATGAATTTTTAAGTGACATGCAAAAATAAGGGGATATCTCCTTAAGGGATGAATTGAGTTTTCCCGATAGGAGTTACTCTACTATATTTTGGGAATTTGTATCTATTGTATCCTGCATGTTCGAAACTTCTAATATTTAATTTGAATATTTGGATCACAAATAAATGATAGCTCTACTTTTAAGCATGCGTATGCATGGTAACCTCTAAACATTAAATTATCAATCTAGGCATATTTACCATGTTAAACACTTTCATATTTTAACCTTTTGAACAAATATATTATTAGGGAAAAAAGATAGAACGTGTGTTTGCGAAGTGACATATCACATATTGATCTATCCTACTATTTTTTTTAATTTTTTTGATGACTTTCTAAGTGACATGAAAAATAAAGGGATATCTCCTTAAGGGATGAAATGAGTTTTCCCCGATTGGAGTTACTATATTTTGGGAATTTGTATCTATTGTATCCTGTATGTTCGAAAAACTTCTAATATTTAATTTGAATATTTGGATGATAGCTCTACTTTTAAGCATGCGTATGCATGGTAACCTCTAAACATTAAATTATCAATCTAGGCAGATTTACCATGTTAAACACTTTATATTTTAATCTTTTGAACAAATATATGATTAGGGGAAAAAAAGAACATGTGTGCACTGAAAATTGTGTGAAATGACTAGAACACCTAGAAAAAACAGATGCAAATGCAGTAGTACATGCTCCCTCCTTCCTAAAATAAACCAATCTTATACGGGATGTGACATATCCTAGCTAGTAAAATAAATTTGGACACAAAATTGATTTATTTTGGGTCGGATGCATGCAGTAGGTGTCGTACCTTGCTCGAGCACCAATGAGCCATATAGTTTTATGAGGAATAAGTTCTGCAGTAGGTTCTACAAGCAAAAAAAAAACGAAATTAATTATCAATGTAACATAACCACGTCAGTACTGCTTCTAATTAAGCATGCATGTTGTATTTAAGCATACTTCTTAATGATATAAATGGCAAATATTTGGCGTTAACACAGTGCTTCTAAGCATGCATATTATATTCAAGTACTAAGAGTACTGCAGTTGCTGTACTAGGATGCTAAAAGCACGCAACGTAACTTAATCTGTGTAGTCTGTACGTACTGCATGAACAGTTACGTGAAAGGATAACTAGCCATCGATCGATCGATCGATCGGGATATATGTTCGCAACGAATTAAAACCCTAATTAATACGGACTGCTAGCTTCTGCCACGAGAAAATTGAAGTTTTTCTGACATACTATGCATGTAGTAGTAGTAGTATGCAATTGTTGCAATGGCCGGCCTGCAATTCTGTTTCGTGGTCACCGGCGCCAACGCATGCAGGCAAGGGCAGGCCAGGAGAGCCCCCTTTTTGTCGTCTCGCTGTTGTTTTCTTCTTCCTCCCTGACAAGCCATGAAAGATCTCAGTGCCAGTCCTCTCCTCTGAGCGCAGTGTGTGCATGCATGGTGATGGTGGTACATGCTTGCATGCCACAAAGCACACACACTTCCACTGCATTATATTGCATGCATCCATGTATATTTATGCATGCTTCAGTGTAAGTGTTCCCCCCCATCTTTCTCTCTCTCTAAGTTTGCTGTTTCTATTTCCTGTTGCATAGAAGATGCACATACATATATATAACACACGCATAAACTCGTGAGTGTGTCCAATTTAACACACATATATATAAATATGGATGGCAACAATATGAACCCAACTAAATTCATAGTGAAAACACGCCATAGCCATTATTTATACATATGTGTGCACATGGTTCTCTCGATATAGAACTGTTATTTCTTTCTGAATATATGGAAGAAGGTATATACTCCCTCCGTATTTTAATATACTACACCATTGACTTTTTTTATCAACTTTTGACCATTCGTCTTATTCAAAATTATCATGCAAATATAAAAATACTTATATCATGCTTAAAAAATATTTTGATGATAAATCAAGTCACAATAAAATAGATGATAATTACATAAATTTTTTGAATAAAACAAATGGTCAAATGTTAGTCAAAAAGTCAACGGCGTTATATATTAAAATACGGATGGAGTATAACCTAAGAAGGAGTATATATATTTAAGAGGAAGAGGTCACCGACAAATTGTATAATTAACCTTTACTTATACACAATATTATTAATTCCTTATGAAAATATACCCATGTATATTATATATGGTACTAGTACAATGATTTTACGCTAATTGTAAGCACGTACTGGTGAAATCATGCATGCTAGCTCCCACTACCACTCACATTGTGATCACACCAAAGGCGCTGTTCTCCTCCCTGCTCTAGATCTCTGTTTGTCTAGACGATGGATCGAGCTTGTGATCGATCGAGTGTTCGTACTGGCAATATACTCCCTCCGTTTCAAAATGTTTGACACCATTGACTTTTTAGTATGTGTTTGACCATTCGTCTTATTCAAAAAATTTAAGTAATTATTTATTCTTTTCATATCATTTGATTCATTGTTAATTATACTTTCATGTACACATATAGTTTTACATATTTCACAATTTATTTTGAATAAGATGAACGGTCAAACATGTGCTAAAAAGTCAACGGTGTCAAATATTTTGGAATGGAGGGAGTATAATGCAAATGTGGCACGGGACAAAGGATATGAGCATGACGGGTGAGAGGAACGTACGAAATGATAAGCAAAGTTTGGCATGCATTCTGGTAGGTTGATGAATGGTTAATGTGGGAGTAACTGTGGAGGTCAGACGACGGCTGATCATCACTTAATATGGGCTGCAGTTGCCTTTAATTCGATCGATGGGATAAATGGATGCATCCATCGATCGATCATCTGTACCAGTAGTATATATTTTTAAGGTACGTGTTACTTAACTCTGCCATGACTTCTCCGTGTCCGGCGTAATTCATGGCTCATTCCTCTCAACTGCGTAAATGGTTAGCAACTAAACGGTTTTATATTACACCCCTCAATAAATTAACTGATAGGTTTGTGTTATATATAAAAAAAAACAACGCGCAATGGTTCGCCCTAAACTATTGAAGCTTGACAAAATACCCTCTATGAGTAACACAGTGGTTTTTATTATTTTCGCATCCAAAAATATGATTTGTTTTACTTACATTATATTTAACTATATTCATTAGATCTCATATTAATGTGAAATCAAAGTGTGTTTCGATTATTAATTCATCACGATGAACAATTGACACGATAGATAATTGGTTTTGATATTTGAAGATTATTGGCAAAGTGGTGATTTTACTATCTGTGTGGGACCGATCAAATCGGTGGTGAAGGCCGGTCAGACCGGCGTGGTTTGTGTGGCTAACTCTATGTTGGTGTCGGTTACAGGTTGTTTTGGATACTCATGATTATCTCGTGATTATGACTTCTAAATGATTTCTATGCGTATATAATATTGTTGTGTGTTGATATTGAGTCACGTTGGGAAAGAACTTGTGCTTGGATATGGTTTTGTTTGGTTCATGTGTAGGTGTGTCTTGATGCCTCGAGAGAGTGTTGCCAGTGATGGATCGGATGTCACTTGGGAGAAGATGAGGTCCATACCACCAGGATATGATGCGCGATGCTTACGCTAAAAAACAACGCACGTGGTTGGTGGAGATTTCATGCGGCATACAATGGGAGATTGTGTAGCGTATGGAATGAGGAGTTAAATTTGGAAGGATCCAAATTTGGAAATATTAGAGTTTGAATTGTGATTGTATAAGTTTGTTTCTTGCTACGAGAAGGTTTCCTAGTGGATTAGGACTTACATTACAAGTTGGGTTCGTCGCTTTAGGCTGTCTACCTCTAGTATAAATAGAGAGGGAGTTGGAGCCTCCCGGTATTGATTTTGTTGAGTTGAATTTAGAGTGAAGTTAGAGTTTGGAGATTAGTCGAATTTTGTGTGAGGAGTGTTGTTGTTGCAAATTTGTAAACACGAATAGAAGCAATAAAGTTCAATCTATTTTCAATAGATCTTCAATTTGTGTTCGCTCGGATTCGGTGGTTACGCCAGTGAGATACCGACGGTCAAACTGACGGCAATGCACCAGTTAGACCGGCGGCTCAATGACAGTTGGACCGGCGGCAGGGGCTCGCCGCGCGATCAGACCAACGCATCTATACCAGTCAGACCGGAGATCCAACGTTGGTCAAACCGATCTCTATCAGTCTTGAGGGAAACTTTTAGTTCCGCTAAAAGTTTTCGGTTCTGGATGTTCCTACCATTCAACCCCCTCTAGTAGGTTTTGTACTTGCTGCTTGATCCTACAGTTAATAGGTGGCATATATACACAAGTAAAAAAACTGATTAGACTGTATTTTAAAATCATGGAATTGTGCAATTTAAAGTCCGGTTGTATTGCCCTATGTGGTATTTTGTCATATTTTCATATATATAATTGAGGGGTTTAAAATATTTGGTTTCATATATTGTCGAGAGACGATATTCTTTTATAAAAGATAGTTAAGGGGTGTAGTGTGACTCATTCCAAATTTTTAGTTCGTGTGATATATTTCATATACACAAATTTTTATTTTTTATTTACATTAGAAAATAAATTGCTAGACCTAAAATTACAGTGCATTTACCTTTTTTTTATCTAACATTGAATATTTTATTCAAAATATTTAAATTTTTATCTAGGTTAGAAGAATATGTTGTTTAACTTTTTGTCAAAGAAAATTTTATCCAAGATTTCAATTAGGGACGAGGGGGCCAGAGTGATGAGTATAGTTAGGTCGATATGCATCCAAGGGATGAGCAAGACTGATCTAGTGGTGATGTGTTAGGTTGGCATCCAAGGGATTAGAAAGTGATGAGTGTTGTTAGATGGCTGATCTAGTGGTTAAAAAAAGCTAGTGATTTGATACACAATGAAAATTTAGTCAGAACTTGAGAAGTAGATTACCCCATAAGATTATGTTGTTAGTGCTTCTCTTTTTTTATTTTCTCTTACTATACAGAGAAATCTATGAAACAAAAGCATGCATGCACACATGAGTTAGCTAGCTAGGGTATACATAACACTTTCACAACGCATCTGGTTAAAAACGTGTAAGAGAGATGAGATTTATTGTGTACATACGTTGATGTTGTATTGAGCATAGGTATATGCGGTTTATAAGGAATAGTCTAGAGATAAGAGACGATTTCAAAACTTGGTAATCCAATCCTAATATCCTTTTAACTACCAACATGTATGTTCTGACATCACCATTAATCTAAGCACGCCAACCAATACTTAGCTTAGACTAGAGTCTAGAGTTGAAATGACAAGAGTATACTCAAGACTGATAGCACCAGTCAAGGGAGCCAAAAATGAAGGGCGCAGTCAGTGATTAGGGTGGCCATGCATAGGGTACCGTAATCGATGTGGTTGAAATCTCAGTGTGTACCGGTGAAATAATCATCATACGCAAAGTGGTGGGCGACACCAACATAGAGTTAGCCACACAAACCACGCCGGTCCGACCGGCCTTCACCACCGATTTGATCGGTCCCACACGGATGGTAAAATCACCACTTTGCCAATAATCTTTAAATATCAAAACTAATTATCTATCGTGTCAATTGTTCATCGTGATGAATTAATAATCGAAACACACTTTGATTTCACATTAATATGAGATCGAGTTGGAGGTGCCGAAATGATAGTGATAGTAAATACCGTCGTTGAGGCAATTAGGCAAACGTGGGGAATATAATATGCAAATTTAATGGAGAACAAATCGAAGAATATTGATTAATCAACAAAATATTTGTAACATATGCCACTTATCTTTGACTCATGATGCATGTGCATGCATTCGTTTGTCTTTATCTTCTTGCAAGCTAGCAGCTCATCAATCTCACGTACGATACGAACGTACAGGAGGGCTAATGTGCATCTTTTGGAGTGGTGGTCCACTAGATCATGAGAAACAAATCGATTATGTACACACACATGAAAGCAATAGGACACACACAAAGAGACATGCATAAGGTGCTAGAATACAACTTTATAAATTAAATTGAGTTTAACTAATTAATTTGTTGGACAAGCCTAGGATGAATTCCATCTTGTTTGATTTTTGCAGTTCATCTATTATATACTAAAAGTCCATTAAACTTTCTACAAACGCTCTCAAGCTGCCACGTAGGACTCCTACAAATGCTCTTAGGCCGCCACGTGGCTCCATCAAATCTAACCGTCGATTTTCACTTAAATTGGTGGACCCGATATTTTAGACCATTAGATTAAACTTTCTGGTGGACCCGATATGTTAGGCCATTAGATTACATATATTTTATTTTAAAGAAACTAATTCCTTAGGCAGTTACGTGTTTATGTATACAGGAGAAATTTGTACGTACGTACAACTGAACTAATGAAGAGAAAAAAAACTACACACAGAATTACCATAAAATCAATAAGAAAAAAAACATACGTACTTAGTACCTTGCAAAAATTTGATAATATTTAAAATAGGATTTTCTATTATTTAAAGATAAAACATATTACTCCATAAATTTACATAAATATCACCGTCGATTTTTATTTAAATTGGTGGACCCTTAAACTTCCAAAAATGCTCCTAATTCGCCAAACGCTTCTAAGTTGCCTTGTGATGCTCTAATAAATTAGTGAAATTCTTAAAATTCTAAAATAACAAAACATATTTTCATTAAATTTGGTGAACCCATTATTTACAACCATTAGATTAATTTTGAAGAAAAAAATTCCTTTCCTAAACCCGGGCCTATCAAAGCTTGTATATATAAGTTAATTTTTTTACAAAAACGAATATACGTATGTACGCCTCCTCTTCCTTCAATTCATTTCTCCACTTTTTCACCTATTCCTTCTCCTATTTTCATGCCTTATTAGTTAGATAAGCAATAATATCGTGTTAAACAATTAAGCTTCTTAATCATACAACTAATTTTTGATCCGCGTAAATCTTTAGATTATTTATAACTAAATTTGCAGTTGAAGACCATATTTCACTACAATTTAGCTTTGAAAAAAAATCATTTTGGTTTATATTTCTGACTTTTGCGTGCCATTCAAGCAATTATAAAAACATATAAAATAATGATAATAATATAGATTTTATCATCATACATAACTTCATAATAATTAAATTAGGTCTACAGTCATAAAAGTAAAATGAATATACTTTGAGTAATGTTTCCAAAATATGTTAATTAGAAAGCAAAACCTATGCAAAAAATAAGCAACTACAACATCTAACTCACACAACTAATATTTCATAAACTTATGTCTTTAGATTATTTTACATTTAAAGACCCATATCCACTGTAATATCGACTTCGAGAAGAAATATGTCACTTTGGGGCTATAATTTTCTGATTTTTATATGCCATTTGAACAATTATAAAATTATAGAAAGATAATGGTACATATTTTGTCACCATATATGACATTGGAATAATTAAATTAGATCTATATGGATAAAAGTAAAATGAACCTAACCAGGAGTAATGTTTTAAAAAACTACTCCTTCATTATAACATTAGAATAAGTCAAAATAATATTATTAGATTGTAGTGTTCGTATTTTTCATATCTTCTGCGAATATATTGGAAAAGACAAGTAAAAAAGATAGATTTTAATCAATCAATAAATCATTTTTCAATTTTTAGTTAAAAAAGTAATAGCAACTAAAACATTACAATACGGGAAAAAGAATTATTACAATTATATGCACGCATAATCTCTACCCTTCAACGCTCTCTTCCTCTACTCACTCATTTAATTCCTTTATCTCCTAATTTTTAACTAAGTAAAGAAAGATCAATAATTAGAAAGCTAAATGATTATAATTCTTAAATTAAATAATAATTTTAACTTATTTGAATTTTTGTTTTATTTACAATTAAATAAAATATTTAAGATCCATATTACCCATATTTCACTCTATAAAAAAATGAAAATATGTCATTTAAGCATAGACACCGTTCCTTTGCATGGTAACCAAATAGAAAAAGCACGGACCATAATACAAAATAAAAATAAGTATTATATTACCGTAAATCACTGGACATCCTCTGAGCACACACAAGGTGTCACGTGTTATGCCTTAAATAAAAATAAAACTTTACAAATTGGAAGAAAAAACCATCTTAGCATCAGTTTCCACTTAAATAGGTAGATCCATTATTTTCAACCAATAGATATTCTTTTAAGAAAATCTTAAGCAACCATGTGTTACGTCTTAAAAATTAGAAAAAATAACATAAAATGTGAGAAAAAAATATATCATCGGTTTCACTTAAATCATTTAGATAAGATAGAAAAAAAATACCCCTCCACTTCGCCATCCCCCCACACATACGCACAACACAACACTATTCGCCCCATCCCTTCTCGTCTTAAGCTCTCCACTCTACCCCTTCCTGTTTATACCGCCGGAAATAATCAAAAATTTTAAAACTTGCATAAATTTCAAGCTACACATCCGAATTCTAATCTAGATATTGTTGTATTTATAATTAAAACATTGATTTAAAGATCCATAAAGCCTATATTTCGAGCTGGTATAAAATATAAAATAAAGCAAGTAATAGAAAATGTCAATAGAGACTAAATTAAACTATTTAGAGAAAACATAATAAGTTAGTAAAAAATTGGTTCTCATAAGTTAGTAAAAAATTGGTTCTCACATTTCACTAAAATTGGACCAACCATTGCATGTTCCTTTTTCGTAACAATTTTAAAATGCTTAGACATTAATGTCCTTACATCTATCCTATATCATAGAATTATGAGTTTCTCCACATATTATTACACATACAAACCGCACTAAGGTTCGCACTATATAGTTCATTGAAAAGTTATATTTGTTACTATTAAATTTTAAATTTTGGATTCATGTTAACTAGGTATTTTCTTTTGAAAAATATAATACATATCACACAAATCACAATGAAGCGAGGTATATGACATGTCTTTATTAATTTATATATAAGTATGTAAAAACTTGCATCAACTTAAACCAACTAGAAGGAGAACTACTTGATGCTACAAATAAACCATATTTATTAACAATAATAGTTCTTTAGAATTTGTTAAAAAAAGCGAGTAAACATTCTATTAAAAAGGGACAAAACACCTTACTTCTAATTTACACTTGATTTATTAGACACATTTTCCAAACAAACTAAATCGAACATCATTCTATATAATAAAGTGATCATAGATAATTATTTATACAGATGTATTAAATATTATATATTTTAAAACCTAACAAATATCTTGGAAAAATTATCAAAGCAAAATGCCGATGAACAACGGAGGCCTCACCTGATGTGTCTTATTAAAAAGTAGTACTTTTAAACATGAGAGGTGTCAGCCTATTGATATTCTGTTTATATATATTCAAACACAATGTACAATACATGCCCGCGCGAATGCGTGGGCTACCTTCCTAGTTGTGTAAACAGCTTTTCTATACTGGTTGGGGGGCGGATGAGGCTCCTCTAACTTTAAGTTAGAGGAGCTCCTTCCTTGGGGGGCTCAGAAGGCTAGATCAGATTTCTGTGCAAATTAATAAAGAGACTAGCATCAGTGGCTCAACCTTATAGTATCTGTAGAGCAAAAGGAATGTCATGTTTAAGTACTAATAATTCATATGCAGTCTGCCTTAAATGAGAGATTTACTCTCTAGTTTAATTTGCTGCAGTACACGTCTGAATGGCAGCGTGCAAATGGAGCATGAATTGAAGAATGTGTGTGAAAATTAAGGCATGCAAAGGCAGGCTCGAAAGAGAGTTAATACAATTAATTTCAAAGATCAGAGACATAAATAATAATGAGAAGGAGCTATTGCATAGCTGTAAACCTGAGGTATATCGTGCGCACCTGTCCATGCATGTATCACTCAATTACCTTCATTGCTTCCTCTTAATTTACATACATGTTCAACTAGGATTTTTAATGTTGATGAACATAGGAGCATTTGGAAGTGGTCACGCTCGAGAGGCTCATACATAATGGCATATAAATGAGTCGGCCTGTAGCACTGTCACGTAGTACCACCTCCGTCGAAAAATATAAGATATAGTTTGTTTCGTTATGACAATTACTTTATTACGGTATAGTTTTTCTATGAAATAATTATTATATTCATATTTGAATCTATTTTCTTGTGGTTATACTTGTACACTACTACATAATAGAATTTTTCGGATGAGACCCCCTCTGAATTGTAGGTGGGCCATAACTGCCCATGCATAAAAAAACGCTCCCTTGTGGATGGTTCAAGGGCCACATTTGAAAATCTATCGTTGCATCCGGCCTCTCAAGAGGCCCTCATGCGATAAAAGATGCATTATCACAGGCACGCCTCTTAAGGGACACTTGCAAAAAAATATTTTCGAGGGTAATGTGGAGAGCAAGTGGGCCCTATGCTTCCTTGAACCTATTTGGAAAACATAATTGTTAGTAGTGAAGTATTTATTCAGTATACTGATGACCGAACCTTGCCATATGTGCTCCACCACATCTCTTTTAACAAGGTTGCGTGTGTCTTGGTTTCGCATAGCAAAATCTCGTTGAATTAGCACAACATAATTGTTAGTAGTGAAGTATTTATTCAGTATACTGATGACCGAACCTTGCCATATGTGCTCCACCACATCTCTTTTAACAAGGTTGCGTGTGTCTTGGTTTCGCATAGCAAAATCTCGTTGAATTAGCACAACATAATTGTTAGTAGTGAAGTATTTATTCAGTATACTGATGACCGAACCTTGCCATATGTGCTCCACCACATCTCTTTTAACAAGGTTGCGTGTGTCTTGGTTTCGCATAGCAAAATCTCGTTGAATTAGCACAACATAATTGTTAGTAGTGAAGTATTTATTCAGTATACTGATGACCGAACCTTGCCATATGTGCTCCACCACATCTCTTTTAACAAGGTTGCGTGTGTCTTGGTTTCGCATAGCAAAATCTCGTTGAATTAGCACAACATAATTGTTAGTAGTGAAGTATTTATTCAGTATATTGATGACCGAACCTTGCCCATATGTGCTCCACCAAATCTCTTTTAACAAGGTTGTGCGTGCCTTGGTTTCGCATAGCAAAATCTCACTGAATTAGCACAACATAATGTTATGGGGACTTAATCTCATAATCACCCTCAAACTCATGTGCATCCATTGGCCCCACGTGACATTCATCCTTCACAATCATATTGTGTTTTATAATACACGTTGTCATTATATTGATAATGTCCGATTGCTCTCATAAGTAAGAGTAGTGACCACCTCGAAACATGCTATTAGTATACCAAATGCCCATTCAACATCTTTTCTCGTTGATTCTTGATGAAGAGGAAACAATTTGTCCTTCTCCAATTGACGATGCCAGATCAACTGAACAAGAGTTGCCCATTCTAGATAGATTCCATCAGTGTTATAGTATCCCAAATTATATTAATTTCCATTCACTGTGTACCGCAACCTTATCGATATACCCATGAGTTAATAAGTGAATATATGGGATTAGTTCAAAACACTGATCTCATCATTTGATCCTGCCACACCGAACAAACAATGCCAAATCCACCGGTCACAGGATGCCACTGCCACCACGATGATTGTTGCTGCACCATAGTCTCCACTCTCCACGTGTGTACATTTCTTTCTAACTGTTTGAGCACTTCTTCCACTTCTAGTGCATATAATCAACACTTCCCAACATTCCTAGGAACCTGCAGTCTTCATGCATCTGTATGATATGTTGAATATCATCAATGGTGGGTTTCCTCAAATATTCCAGTCTGAATATTGCAATGATATGCCTTGATGCATGTGCGTGGTTGCTCTTTTTCTTTTAAAGATAATGGAATATGCGTGGATGCTCTTGTGTTCTTGTTGTTGATTTGTATTATGGATGGGGAATAGGAGGGCATCGAAGTGCTAGGTTGTGAATTTTAGAGAGCTGCTTAGAGCAAGTTTAATAGTATAGCCAACTACTAGCTCCAATTCATCTATAGCCAATCTAATAGCTCATTCATACAATAGTTACATACTACACTATTAATACCTGGTCCCACTTATCATATACACGGTGTCTTGGAGTCCGTGCTGCAGCTAGCTATAAATCTGTAGCCCGCTCCCCGCTGTCCTTCTCTCTCCTTATTTATCTCCTTAAAATATGTTTGCAGCTGGCTTATAACCTGCTATTGTACCTGCTCTTAAAGCATCGGCTTGATTCAAGCCATCCTCTATGTTTTTTTTATTCGAGGGAACACATCAACGTCGGTTTTAAGATTCAGTACCGACAACCCCATCATCAGTGCCTAATTAGTTGTAGTGTCGGTTAGGAAACCGGCACTGATTTGACTTTTCAACTGGTATTGTTGACGATTTCTGTATCAGTGGCAAACATAAATGCGAGGTTTAGATGAGGAAAGGCTCCTTATTTCACGGATCGATCGATCGGCGGCCAGTAGCATTCGGCTCCAATCGTGCCCAGCAAAGTATGCATGGCCAAACCATAGATGGTAGGCCCCCACACTCTGGCTCTCCTCCTCCTTCCTTCTACCGTACCTCAACGCCGTTTCCTATATTTATGTCACCTCACCTTGG
This sequence comes from Oryza longistaminata, assembly GCA_009805545.1. NCBI lineage: Eukaryota > Viridiplantae > Streptophyta > Magnoliopsida > Poales > Poaceae > Oryza > Oryza longistaminata. The sequence continues at coordinate 913,538 of CM020189.1, read as the reverse complement.
ACTACATACCACCCTGCGCTTGTCATCAAACAACGGTCGACCTCAAACCACCATCAGATCGATCGAGCTTGCACCAAAAGCTACCTTCCAAAGATTCATCTGCTTCTGGTGCGTAGCAACATTCCTTTGGTGTCCGTAGACTCTCATCCATCATCCATGGGAGACGCGCTGTGTGATCAGCTCCTCTTGGTGGACAGCGACGGCGGCGAGTTCATCCCCCACCACGCCGACGCCGACGCCGACGACCTCTTCACCATCCTCGAGACGTGGGAGGACTGCGGAAACGTCGTCGGCGGCAGCGCCCCCGCGACCACGACGACGTTAGGTAGTCCTATTGCCGCCGCTGCCTGCATCTCCGGCGTTGTTGTTGGTGGGCAGAGTCATCAGCAGCTGCCGGAACCTGCCGCCGCGACGGCCACCGTGCCGGCCACCAATAACAAGCGGCGGGAGGAGGAGGTGGCGGACCGCGATGGCGACGGAGACGACGACGACGGTTCGCCGCAGAAGAGGCACAAGTGCTGCTCGCCGGAGTCCTCGATGACGGACGTGGCGGCAGCGACGACGCCCAAGACGGCGCACATCGCCGTGGAGCGCAACCGGAGGAAGCAGATGAACGAGAACCTCGCCGTGCTTCGCTCCCTCATGCCATGCTTCTACGTCAAGCGGGTAAGATCGTCTACACACATCGATATAAGCCTCTAACTATAAGTGATCTACCCCATGTGTCTTAAACCAATGCATACAAACTTCTTACTATGAATCTGCGCATAGCCTACGGTTACTTCTAATCAGAAGTTACTTCTTTTCACGATAAAGAAAGTATATACTTCATCCGTTTCACAATGTAAGTCATTCTAGCATTTCTCATATTTGTATTAATGTTAATGAATTTTGATAGATATATATGTCTAGATTCATTAACAATAATATGAATGTGGGAAATGCTAGAATGACTTCCATTGTGAAACGGGGGGAGTAATATATAGCCTGAGTAGGAACTTTTGGTATAGAATAGTTTACTTCTAGTCAGAAGTTCATTTTATTTTAGATTGAGAAAGTATGTAATATCTAGCTAGCTAATGTGATTGGTGCACGAACAAGTTAGATTCTCCAACTAGTCTCCATGGATTGGGTATCAATCATTTATGATCCTACACGCACTATGCCATCTATCTGCTAGCTAGTCGATCATATCACATCACTTATTGGCACAGGCATCCGGCCCTACGTAATGTAGTACGACAGTACTACCAGTACTCTCTCATGCATGATGCATCAATGCATATGGTATATGGACCGACCTACTCCGTGAAAATTCTCAGTTTAGACTTTCAATCAGCTGTACAGGCTAGGAGCAGGGATTCTACGAATGCATATACTCAAGTAGAGAAAATCTCAATTGAAACTAACACTCCTATAGATAGCATGTTTTTTTTTTTGCCTTGCCAGCGCTGGAATATAATGCAACCATGCATATATATATAGTTAACATCTTAGGCTCTATTTATTTATTTGGTGCAATAGATAACTACTCTGAGATAATATACATATATATAGTTATGTTAGACCAAGTTACACTATTTGTTTCTCTGAAATAATATACATATATATAGTTATGTTTGACATGTATTAATTTGAAATTTTGAATTGATCAGGGAGACCAGGCATCCATCATAGGAGGAGTGGTGGACTACATCAAGGAGCTACAGCAAGTGCTTCACTCGCTGGAGGCCAAGAAGCAGCGCAAGGTCTACACCGACCAGGTGCTCAGCCCACGGCCGCCGGCGACGGCGTCGTGCTGCAGCCCGCGCCCACCGCCGCTCAGCCCCAGGCTGCCGCCGCAGCTGCTCAAGTCTCAAGTCCACGCCGCGTCAGCCCGCGGCTCGCCGTGCCGATCAGCCCAGGACGCCGCCGACGCCCGGTAGCCCCTACAGGCTCCTCCGGCTGCCGCCGCCGGCCCCGGCCCGGGCGTCCGGCTCAAACTACGCGTCCCCGGCGATGACGCCGACCCACCACGAGCCGGCGGCGGCGGCGGCGCTGGACGCCATCGCCGCCGAGCTGTCGGCGTACGCCAGCAGGCAGGCGCTGGGCGCGGCGTCCTCCTCCTCCCGCGACGTGAAGGTGGAGTTCGCCGGCGCGAACCTGGTGCTGAAGACGGTGTCGCAGCGGTCGCCGGGGGCAGGCGGTGAAGATCATCGCCGCCCTGGAGGGCCGATCGCTGGAGATTCTTCACGCCAAGATCAGCAACCGTCGATGACACCGCCGTCAACTCCTTCACTGTAAGGTGTGTACTGGCTTACTGCACAGCACAGCTATTTCAGCTCTTGCGCTCATTATGTGATTAGTATTACCCCCTTCATTTTTAAATGATTGACACCGGATACGTGCACTATTTATTTTTAAAATTTTGAAAAATTGTCTTCTTTGCAAAATATTTACAAACACTATAAGGGTTATTAAGTGTGAAACTTTTGTTCACTTTAGTCTAACGATTTAAGAGTAATTAGTGGTCAAAGTTCTAATAGTAAACTGAAAGTTGCTAGATTTTTAAAATGGAGAGAGTATGTGTCCTAATCACAATTATTTAAAAAAATTAGAACTGAATTAATGTTTAACAAATTTTTCTCATAATTAGTATTTTTTTTAAATAAGGTACGAGCTCTGCATTTCATTTAGAAAAGAAAATCAAAAGTCGCAAGTGTAATCGTTGCAACATTTTCAGCTCTACCATTTTATAATTAACAGAGCCTTCATATAATTAACCATATTATTTGTCACTAAGATTGTTGTATGTACACATGAACAAAAAGATCTCATAGATGAGTGCACTGTGAAGCCATGTGGAGGAACAGTAAATGTGAATGGAAATTTGAAAGGAACTGTTTAGGGTACAGTGCCGTATCAAAAGAAATGCATTTGTTTCATGTGAGTTTCCCATGAAGTGCATGTATGGCTAGCTTAACAGCTAGTACTGCCCAAGCATGTTGAAACAATGAAGCTGCACTGCTCATAAATGTGGTAGGGTATACAAATGTCTATGTTCTGCCCCGGACATCTGTATGGTAGTATAGTATATATATCAGAGACCAGACAGTGTACTGGTACTTCACTGCATGCCTTCACTGTTACATGGTGTGTATATCTGCATTTTCACAGTTCTTCAGGATGGGTGCCAATTGGTAAAATACATTAATTCATGTATAAATATTGGTACACTTGTATTGGAAACAAATTTAATTACTAAAATTCGTGGCATCTTTCGAGTATCTAGGAGTGAAAGTTTATTCGTGACATTGACAAATCTTACACGTAACATTTTTTATCCTACGGTAGTTTTCATGTTTCCGCTGCATATTTCTCCTAAATATTTTTCCTATATAGCACATTCTTACAAAAATTCCTCGGGTTTCTTCGCTTCCATCCTATTTAATTAGATTATACTGGTGCTGAATTTTAAGTTTATTTCATAAATAGGGCCATAACATCATGCATCAATTAAATATGACCTATGTAAATCATGTAAGTCATATATATGTCAGTTTCAATTTAGTGCAGTGTTGTCACGCTTTCACGTCATCTATTAGTTTTTTGTACAGATTAGATTGTACTCCCTCCGTATTTTAATGTATGACGCCGTTGACTTTTGACAAACGTTTGACTTTCGTCTAATTCAAAAATTTATGTAATTATAATTTATTTATTGTGACTTGATTTATCATCAAATGTTTCTTTAAGTATGGACATAAGTATTTTATATTTGCATAAAATTTTTGAATAAGACGGTGGTCAAACGTTGGTTAAAAAGTCAACGGGTCATACATTAAAATATGGAGGGAGTAATTGTTTGCTCTTGGTTGATGCATGAAAGCACTTCCTTTTCTGTGAAGAAACTATATATGGAATGCTATGTGATAAGTTTTAGTTTATAAGATGAAATTCATTCTATGATTATAATTTTTGGTAAATTATAAAATCTTCACTGTGCTTACATTTTTCTAGTATATCTTTGGGCAGATTGGAATTGAGTGCGAGCTCAGCGCTGAAGAGTTGGGTAGCAGGTGATTCAGCAAACGTTTCACATGACTCATGCATGTTTCGACCGACCAACTGTTGAAGCTGAAATTAAGTATAGCAGCAGAAACAGAGCGACAGCCAAGGGAGCACTAGAGTCGACAATACGTGTTGGGCTCTCTGTGTACGAGTGTGTCTGCATTTTGCGAGATGAAATTCAATTTAGTTTCAATTCAGATTTGCTCTATAGTGCTCATCATGCACGTGCTAATTTTGCATTTATTTTTGTCTTTTTGTTAATTCTCGTGCAAATTGATTTTTCTACATATATAGGACTATCGGATTCAATATTATGTCAACATTTGTCACGTGTAGCTCAGCCCTATGAAAGCAATGCATGCTCATACGAAAGTAGTATATTTTTTTTTATCAGCATATAGAGACATCATACATTACAAATTCACATAGATAAAGAGTAGGTAGTATTATATTGGCAAGTCGATCATAGACATACACCATACAAACAATTAGAAACAATATATATATTGACAAATATCGATATAAAGTGGTAATTTCTATCTAGATGTCAACTCCAAAGATGATCTATGTAGTATAGTTAATGCATGCATGTAAGCACTTTCTTTTACTCAACATACTGATCCATTACATTTCCGAAGATTGTGAATTGACTAGTAATCCTGCACGTGCAATGCACGTAGCGACCCAATTTGAATAAAACCAAAAAATTGTTGTCTACAATCAAACATATTATTTTGCTGCCTATTGAAAATAATCTGGCATCAGAGTACAGAGCTACTGAGAGTAAGGATGCATAGCACGACACATACAACTCATACATATAGAATTTATGATGCTGACCATACACCTACAGGATAAAGCGTCAAAACCACAACCGCCAAGCCTACATACTCAGAATAATGCATAGCATCTGCCAAGTCACAAGCTCATGTTTATGAGCTATAATAAAAAAAATCTCGGTTTATTTTTCACGGAATGATCTCTCTATATATCTAAAATCTATTTCATATGCAATTGATAATGAAATCTGTTCTTTTTTCTCTGCAATGTGCCCCTTGTGACGGTACGAAGTATGAGCACATGCACTTATACAGCTTCCACCAAGACGTGTGGCACGTTTTTATTGACGAAGAGTAGAAAAATTATATACCATTGAAGATTGATTTATCACAAAAAGCATGGTAATCTGAAGATGGCAAATCACAACTGAAAATAATAATCTTACCACCTGTGACCAGTTCCAGCCACTACAGGGGCATCTTGAAACCTCTGATTGTGATATTTTTGCTGTGCTAATAGCTCTCGAGCAAGCAAGCTGATGTGTGCTTAGCTTCACGAAAAACGATAATGTGGCTAATCAGATGCATAAGAGCCTCTAACAAAAGAGATGAATTCATACAAGAATAAGGTGGTATGAGGACGTACTCCCTCTCCTCAAGGAGCCTCATAAGTTCCAAGTTCTCAGGAATTGGCACAAATACACGAAAAATACATCACCGTTTAGCAACAGGTCCAACTCTAAAATTAAGGAAAAGTACGATACACCCATGAACTCTCACGGTTAGCCGAATTACCCCCCTGAATCCGAAAACCAGACATAGCGCACCCTAAACTTTTAATTACGAGGAAGTGTAACGCCCCCTCGATACTATTTGAGCGGTTTTGACTTGAGCTTGTACACGTGGCGCCACGTGGCAATCTAGTCAGCAAAAGACTCCTTGGCCCACATTTCATCTCTCTTCTTCCCGGTCTCCCTCTTCTCAGTCGCGCGCTCTCTCTCTCCTGTGCACGCCGGCTGCGGACGGCGGTGGGCGGCAGGCGCGCGGGACGCGCGGTAGGCAGTGGCGCGGAGGGGACGGGCAGGCGATGGGCGCTCGCCGCCGGCAGCCGGGCATCCTCCGCGGCCGCCTGCCATCCGGTTTCTTGTGGTGATGAGCTCAGGTAGCTGGCAGAGAAATAAGAGGAGCTTGTTGGCCAAATGACCATACGCCGCATAGGATCAGCAGCAGCGACAGGCCTTCGACTTCCCTGGCTTCCAGCTAAGACCAAACAGCACGAGCAGCAGCAACATCACTTGGCGCATCAGAGCCGCTCGACAAACTGAGGGCCTGAGGGTGCAGCAGGGCTTCGACCCGCCAGGCCGTGAGAGGGGAGGCCATGGCTTTGCTCCGCATCGACGGCGATGAGCACGCCCAGCCTGCCACCATGTACGACCACGCAGAGGCGCGGCCGGGCATGGATCGTGCGCGTTCCTCGGAGATGTTAAAACTTCCCCATCGCAGCGCGTCCAACGGGGCCCTCCGCCACGAGCGCCTCGCTGCACCACATGTAAGCCAACTACGGTGGTTCCGGGCGGCGGCGGATGGGTCTCGCCGGATTGGCTGGCGGCGAAGGCGCAGTCGGCCTTATCCACAAAGCGATCATATTGGCGGGGGCGAACCGTTTTGGAAAAGGGGTGTTTTGCGCCGCGCGGTCCCAGGGTCAACGGCGCGGGGGTCGGCGCGCGAGGGCCGGTGTACGGGCGGCGCCGAGGTGGCGGCCGCACGGTCGCCTGTCGAGCGGCAGCGGGGGTCGGCGCACGAGGGCTGGCGAGGGCGGCGTCGAGGTGGCGGTCGCACGGGCGCAGGTCGAGCGGCGCTTGCGGTCGGCGCGGGAGGCCGCGACGGCAGCGTCGAGGTGCTCGGCGATGACCTCCTCCGCTCCGCTTTCCCCCCGCCGCGCTGGTGCGTGCCACGCTCGCGGACAGGTCCTCCCGTGCTCGCCGCCCCTTTCGCGCTCGCCACCACACGCCGCTGGTCTTCCTCTCTGCCGCCTCCGTCTCCGCCTCGTTCCTCACCTGCGCAGCTGGGCCTCCCCCTCGTTCCTCCCAGGGCGCCGCGAAGAAGCTCGCCGTCGCCGACCCCGCACACCTCCTGTCCCCGCGCCGTCGCATCCTCCTCATCCCCATGCCGGCCCGCCCACCATGAGCTCCGGCTGCTCCTCGCGCGGGCGGCCAAGGGAAGAAGAGGGCGGCGCGCCTGGACTTTGGGGAACCGGTGCCTCCGCCCCAACCGCGCAAGCGAGCTCCGCCGCTTGGCCGTCCGAGTACGGCACACGAAGAGAGAGGAGGCGCAGGGGGCTGGGAGAAGTTGGATGACAGGTGGGCCCAGGGATTTTTTTTAAATTTTTTTTCTGATTAGGCTGGCCACGTTGGCGCCACGTGTGATAGCTGAAATCAAACCGCCGGGAAGAGGTGTTCAGGGGGGGTCGTTTGTCCGGTATGTATAGGTTTAGGGTGTAAAATGTCCACGTATTTGAGTTTAGGGGGCTAATTCGGTCGACCGCGATAGTTCAGGGGGGAGTTTCGTACTTTTTCCTAAAAGGAATAGAAGCAGTCATAGGATTGAGAAGAATTAGAGAGAGATGAGATCCTTGACCAGCCGCGTGATTCTTTCCATGCCCGCATCTACCGGCAGCAGACCGTCCCGCCTGCTCCAACGGCCGCTGATGTGCGCCTCAAGTTAATTTGTGATGTCGCACAATCGTCTTCCTCCTCGCTACAAGCCCCACCCTTGGGTATGGAGCTCACGCCGCCTGCCGCTTGCCCTCCTCGATGCAGCAGGCATCGGCTGCACCTGGAGGAGGTCGTCGGAGTGACAAATCAACCACGCAGAGCCTAGGACAGGAGTTCTATACTGCCGGCGAGCGCAGCGAGGCAGAGACCGCGTGGAGTACTGGAGTCCGATTTGGTTGCAACAGCGACAGGAGCCACCTGGGGCTGGGCTGGGGGCTGGGGCTGAGATGGTTCCATGCATGGATGTCGGCGATGGCGGCGGGCCGGCGGCAACAAGGGCAAGGGCATTGCCCGGAGGTGGATATTCAGGCGCAGGGCAGCGTTGGAGCAGCTGCAGCATGCAGCTCACGTCTAAAAGGGGCTGGTCGTCAGGCTGCGGATGGAAGGTCCGAGCAACTACGCAGATCCTCACACCTCTGACGGATACCCTGTGACGGGCAAACGATTTGGTCACTAGTGACCATTACTCTGACGGGTTCAGACGGGATAACGTCACCGATGAGGCATCGGCCGCGGACCGTCACAGGTATCCCTCACCTGTGGACGGGCCGAAAGGAAACCCGTCACAGGTATACCAGTGACGAGTTTTTGCATCCCCGTACTGGTATCCCTCACCTGTGACGGGCCGATACATTACAAGCCGTCTCAGGTGATGGGCCGCCACTGTGACGGCTTTCATTACTGGCCCGTCACAGGTGAGGGATACCAGTGACGGGCCACTGAATAGAAGCCCGTCAAAGGTATGACCAATACCTTTGACGGGCTTTTTTTTATCTAA
>CM020189.1:828597-905132 GCA_009805545.1 Oryza longistaminata | reverse complement strand
TGAATCTATTTTCTTGTGGTTATACTTGTACACTACTACATAATAGAATTTTTCGGATGAGAACCCCCTCTAAATTGTAGGTGGGCCATAACTGCCCATGCATAAAAAAACGCTCCCTTGTGGATGGTTCAAGGGCCACATTTGAAAATCTATCGTTGCATCCGGCCTCTCAAGAGGCCCTCATGCGATAAAAGATGCATTATCACAGGCACGCCTCTTAAGGGACACTTGCAAAAAAATATTTTCGAGGGTAATGTGGAGAGCAAGTGGGCCCTATGCTTCCTTGAACCTATTTGGAAAACATAATTGTTAGTAGTGAAGTATTTATTCAGTATACTGATGACCGAACCTTGCGATATGTGCTCCACCAAATCTCTTTTAACAAGGTTGTGCGTGCCTTGGTTTCGCATAGCAAAATCTCACTGAATTAGCACAACATAATGTTATGGGGACTTAATCTCATAATCACCCTCAAACTCATGTGCATCCATTGGCCCCACGTGACATTCATCCTTCACAATCATATTGTGTTTTATAATACACGTTGTCATTATATTGATAATGTCCGATTGCTCTCATAAGTAAGAGTAGTGACCACCTCGAAACATGCTATTAGTATACCAAATGCCCATTCAACATCTTTTCTCGTTGATTCTTGATGAAGAGGAAACAATTTGTCCTTCTCCAATTGACGATGCCAGATCAACTGAACAAGAGTTGCCCATTCTAGATAGATTCCATCAGTGTTATAGTATCCCAAATTATATTAATTTCCATTCACTGTGTACCGCAACCTTATCGATATACCCATGAGTTAATAAGTGAATATATGGGATTAGTTCAAAACACTGATCTCATCATTTGATCCTGCCACACCGAACAAACAATGCCAAATCCACCGGTCACAGGATGCCACTGCCTCCACGATGATTGTTGCTGCACCATAGTCTCCACTCTCCACGTGTGTACATTTCTTTCTAACTGTTTGAGCACTTCTTCCACTTCTAGTGCATATAATCAACACTTCCCAACATTCCTAGGAACCTGCAGTCTTCATGCATCTGTATGATATGTTGAATATCATCAATGGTGGGTTTCCTCAAATATTCCAGTCTGAATATTGCAATGATATGCCTTGATGCATGTGCGTGGTTGCTCTTTTTCTTTTAAAGATAATGGAATATGCGTGGATGCTCTTGTGTTCTTGTTGTTGATTTGTATTATGGATGGGGAATAGGAGGGCATCGAAGTGCTAGGTTGTGAATTTTAGAGAGCTGCTTAGAGCAAGTTTAATAGTATAGCCAACTACTAGCTCCAATTCATCTATAGCCAATCTAATAGCTCATTCATACAATAGTTACATACTACACTATTAATACCTGGTCCCACTTATCATATACACGGTGTCTTGGAGTCCGTGCTGCAGCTAGCTATAAATCTGTAGCCCGCTCCCCGCTGTCCTTCTCTCTCCTTATTTATCTCCTTAAAATATGTTTGCAGCTGGCTTATAACCTGCTATTGTACCTGCTCTTAAAGCATCGGCTTGATTCAAGCCATCCTCTATGTTTTTTTTATTCGAGGGAACACATCAACGTCGGTTTTAAGATTCAGTACCGACAACCCCATCATCAGTGCCTAATTAGTTGTAGTGTCGGTTAGGAAACCGGCACTGATTTGACTTTTCAACTGGTATTGTTGACGATTTCTGTATCAGTGGCAAACATAAATGCGAGGTTTAGATGAGGAAAGGCTCCTTATTTCACGGATCGATCGATCGGCGGCCAGTAGCATTCGGCTCCAATCGTGCCCAGCAAAGTATGCATGGCCAAACCATAGATGGTAGGCCCCCACACTCTGGCTCTCCTCCTCCTTCCTTCTACCGTACCTCAACGCCGTTTCCTATATTTATGTCACCTCACCTTGGACTACATACCACCCTGCGCTTGTCATCAAACAACGGTCGACCTCAAACCACCATCAGATCGATCGAGCTTGCACCAAAAGCTACCTTCCAAAGATTCATCTGCTTCTGGTGCGTAGCAACATTCCTTTGGTGTCCGTAGACTCTCATCCATCATCCATGGGAGACGCGCTGTGTGATCAGCTCCTCTTGGTGGACAGCGACGGCGGCGAGTTCATCCCCCACCACGCCGACGCCGACGCCGACGACCTCTTCACCATCCTCGAGACGTGGGAGGACTGCGCCAACGTCGTCGCCGGCGGCGCCTCCGCGGCGACGTTAGGTAGTCCTATTGCCGCCGCTGCCCTGCATCTCCGGCGTTGTTTGTTGGTGGGCAGATCATCAGCAGCTGCCGGAACCTGCCGCCGCGAACGGCCACCGTGCCGGCCACCAAAACAAGCGGCGGGAGGAGGAGGTGGCGGACCGCGAGGCGACGGAGACGACGACGACGGTTCGCCGCAGAAGAGGCACAAGTGCTGCAAGCCGGAGTCCTCGATGACGGACGTGGCGGCAGCGACGACGCCCAAGACGGCGCACATCCCGTGGAGCGCAACCGAGAAGGCAGATGAACGAGAACCTCGCCGTGCTTCGCTCCCTCATGCCATGCTTCTACGTCAAGCGGGTAAGATCGTCTACACACATCGATATAAGCCTCTAACTATAAGTGATCTACCCCATGTGTCTTAAACCAATGCATACAAACTTCTTACTATGAATCTGCGCATAGCTACGGTTACTTCTAATCAGAAGTTACTTCTTTTCACGATAAAAATATATACTTCCTCGTTTCACAAGTAAGTCATTCTAGCATTTCTCATATTTTATTAATGTTAATGAATTTTAATGTATATATGTCTAGATTCATTACATAATATGAATGTGGAAGATGTAGATGACTTGCATGTAAACGGGGGAGTAATATATAGCCTGAGTAGGAACTTTTGGAATAGATAGTTTACTTCTAGTCAGAAGTTCATTTTTTTAGATTGAGAAAGTATGTAATATCTAGCTAGCTAATGTGATTGGTGCACGAACAAGTTAGATTCTCCAACTAGTCTCCATGGATTGGGTATCAATCATTTATGATCTACACGCACTATGCCATCTATCTGCTAGCTAGTCGATCATATCACATCACTTATTGGCACAGGCATCCGGCCCTACGTAACGTAGTACGACAGTACTACCAGTACTCTCTCATGCATGATGCATCAATGCATATGGTATATGGACCGACCACTCCGTGAAAATTCTCAGTTTAGACTTTCAATCAGCTGCTGTACAGGCTAGGAGCAGGGATTCTACGAATGCATATACTCAAGTAGAGAAAATCTCAATTGAAACTAACACTCCTATAGATAGCATGTTTTTTTTTTGCCTTGCCAGCGCTGGAATATAATGCAACCATGCATATATATATAGTTAACATCTTAGGCTCTATTTATTTATTTGGTGCAATAGATAACTACTCTGAGATAATATATACATATATATAGTTATGTTAGACCAAGTTACACTATTTGTTTCTCTGAAATAATATACATATATATAGTTATTGTTGACATGTATTAATTTGAAATTTTGAATTGATCAGGGAGACCAGGCATCCATCATAGGAGGAGTGGTGGACTACATCAAGGAGCTCAGCAAGTGCTTCACTCGCTGGAGGCCAAGAAGCAGCGCAAGGTCTACACCGACCAGGTGCTCAGCCCACGCCGCCGGCGCGGCGTCGTGCTGCAGCCCGCGCCCACCGCCGCTCAGCCCCAGGCTGCCGCCGCAGCTGCTCAAGTCCACCCCGCCGCTCAGCCCGCGGCTCGCCGTGCCGATCACCCCAGGACGCCGCCGACGCCCGGTAGCCCCTACAGGCTCCTCCGGCTGCCGCCGCCGGCCCCGGCCCCGGCGTCCGGCTCAAACTACGCGTCCCCGGCGATGACGCCGACCACACGAGGCCGGCGGCGGCGGCGGCGCTGGACGCCATCGCCGCCGAGCTGTCGGCGTACGCCAGCAGGCAGGCGCTGGGCGGCGGCGTCCTCCTCCTCCCCGACGTGAAGGTGGAGTTCGCCGGCGCGAACCTGGTGCTGAAGACGGTGTCGCAGCGGTCGCCGGGGCAGGCGGTGAAGATCATCGCCGCCCTGGAGGGCCGATCGCTGGAGATTCTTCACGCCAAGATCAGCACCGTCGATGACACCGCCGTCAACTCCTTCACTGTCAAGGTGTGTACTGCTAGTCTGCTACTGCATGGCACAGCTATTTCAGCTCTTGCGCTCATTATGTGATTAGTATTACCCCCTTCATTTTTAAATGATTGACACCGGATACGTGCACTATTTATTTTTAAAATTTTGAAAAATTGTCTTCTTTGCAAAATATTTACAAACACTATAAGGGTTATTAAGTGTGAAACTTTTGTTCACTTTAGTCTAACGATTTAAGAGTAATTAGTGGTCAAAGTTTTAATAGTAAACTGAAAGTTGCTAGATTTTTAAAAATGGAGAGAGTATGTGTCCTAATCACAATTATTTAAAAAAATTAGAACTGAATTAATGTTTAACAAAATTTTCTCATAATTAGTATTTTTTTAAATAAAGGTACGAGCTCTGCATTTCATTTAGAAAAGAAAATCAAAAGTCGCAAGTGTAATCGTTGCAACATTTTCAGCTCTACCATTTATAATTAACAGAAGCCTTCATATAATTAACCATATTATTGTCACTAAGATTGTTGATATGTACATATGAACAAAAGATCTCATAGATGAGTGCACTGCTTGAAGCCATGTGGAGGACACAGTAAATGTGAATGGAACATTTGAAAGGAAACTGTTTAGGGTACAGTGCCGTATCAAAAGAAATGCATTTGTTTCATGTGAGTTTCCCATGAAGTGCATGTATGGCTAGCTTAACAGCTAGTACTGCCCAAGCATGTTGAAACAATGAAGCTGCACTGCTCATAAATGTGGTAGGGTATACAAATGTCTATGTTCTGCCCGGACATCTGTATGGTAGTATAGTATATATATCAGAGGCCAGACAGTGTACTGGTACTTCACTGCATGCCTTCACTGTTACATGGTGGTATATCTGCATTTTCACAGTTCTTCAGGATGGGTGCCAATTGGTAACATACATTAATTCATGGTATAATATATTGGTACACTTGTATTGGAAACAAATTTAATACTAAAATTCGTGGCATCTTCGAGTATCTAGGAGTGAAAGTTTATCGTGACATTGACAAATCTTACACGTAACATTTTTTATCCTACGGTAGTTTTCAGGTTTCCGCTGCATATTTCTCCTATATATTTTTCCTATATAGACATTCTTACAAAAATTCCTCGGGTTTCTTCGCTTCCATCCTATTTAATTAGATTATACAGGGCTGAATTTTAGTTTATTTTCATAAATAGGGCCATAACATCATGCATCAATTAAATATGACCTATGTAAATCATGTAAACATATATATGTCAGTTTCCATTTAGTGCAGTGTTGTCACGCTTTCACGTCATCTTATTTAGTTTTTGTACCATTAGATTGTACTCCCTCCGTATTTTAATGTATGACGCCGTTGACTTTTTGACAAACGTTTGACCTTTCGTCTTATTCAAAAAATTTATGTAATTATAATTTATTTTATTGTGACTTGATTTATCATCAAATGTTTCTTTAAGTATGACATAAGTATTTTTATATTTGCATAAAATTTTTGAATAAGACGAGTGGTCAAACGTTGGTTAAAAAGTCAACGGCGTCATACATTAAAATATGGAGGGAGTAATTGTTTTGCTCTTGGTTGATGCATGAAAGCACTTCCTTTCTGTGAAGAAACTATATATGGAATGCTATGTGATAAGTTTTAGTTTATAAGATGAAATTAACATTCCTATGATTTAATATTTTGGTAAATTATAAAATCTTCACTGTGCTTACATTTTTCTAGTATATCTTTGGGCAGATTGGAATTGAGTGCGAGCTCAGCGCTGAAGAGTTGGTACAGGTGATTCAGCAAACGTTCACATGACTCATGCATGTTTCGACCGACCAACTGTTGAAGCTGAAATTAAGTATAGCAGCAGAAACAGAGCGAACAGCCAAGGGAGCACTAGAGTCGACAATACGTGTTGGGCTCTCTGTGTACGAGTGTGTCTGCATTTGCGAGATGAAATTCAATTTAGTTTCAATTCAGATTTGCCTCTAGTGCTCATCATGCACGTGCTAATTTTGCATTTATTTTTGTCTTTTTGTTAATTCTCGTGCAAATTGATTTTTCTACATATATAGGACTATCGGATTCAATATTATGTCAACATTTGTCACGTGTAGCTCAGCAGCTATGAAGCAATGCATGCTCATACGAAAGTAGTATATTTTTTTTATCAGCATATAGAGACATCAATACATTACAAATTCACATAGATAAAGAGTAGGTAGTATTATTTGCAAGTCAATCATAGACATACACCATACAAACAATTAGAAACAATATATATATTGACAAATATCGATATAAAGTGTAATTTCTATCTAGATGTCAACTCCAAAGATGATCTATGTAGCATAGTTAATGCATGCATGTAAGCACTTTCTTTTACTCCAACATACTGATCCATTACATTTCCGAAGATTGTGAATTGACTAGTAATCCTGCACGTGCAATGCACGTAGCGACCAATTTGAATAAAACCAAAAAATTGTTGTCTACAATCAAACATATTTTTTGCTGCTATTGAAAATAATCTGCCATCAGAGTACAGAGCTACTGAGAGTAAGGATGCATAGCACGACACATACAACTCATACATATAGAATTATGATGCTGACCATCAACCTACAGGAATAACAGCGTCAAACCCACAACCGCCAAGCCTACATACTCAGAATATGCATAGCATCTGCCAAGTCACAAGCTCATGTTTATGAGCTATAATAAAAAAAAATCTCGGGTTATTTTTCACGGAATGATCTCCTCCTATATATCTAAAATCTATTTCATATGCCAATTGATACTGAAATCTGTTTCTTTTTTCTCTGCAATGTGCCCCTTGTGACGGTACGAAGTATGAGCACATGCACTTATACAGCTCCACCAAACGTGTGCCACCGTTTTTATTGACGGAAGAGTAGAAAAAAATTATAATACCATTGAAGATTGATTTATCACAAAAAGCATGGTAATCTGAAGATGGCAAATCACAACTGAAAATAATTAATCTTACCACCTGTGACCAGTTCCAGCCACTACAGGGGCATCTTGAAACCTCTGATTGTGATATTTTTGCTGTGCTAATAGCTCTCGAGCAAGCAAGCTGATGTGCTTTAGCTTCACGAAAAACGATAATGTGGCTAATCAGATGCATAAGAGCCTCTAACAAAAGAGATGAATTCATACAAGAATAAGGTGGTATGAGGGACGTACTCCCTCTCCTCAAGGAGCCTCATAAGTTCCAAGTTCTTCAGGAATTGGCACAAAATACAGAAAAATACATCACCGTTTAGCAAACAGGTCCAACTCTAAAATTAAGGAAAAAGTACGAATCACCCCATGAACTCTCACGGTTAGCCGAATTACCCCCCTGAATCCGAAAACCAGACATAGCGCACCCTAAACTTTTAATACCGGACGAATTACCCCCCTCGATACTATTTTGAGCGGTTTTGACTTGAGCTTGTACACGTGGCGCCAACGTGGCAATCTGTAACGCTCCGCTTCTCGTGAGACGTTAAAAACTAATTCGGCAAAATCCTATATGCGAAAATTTCGTTCTTTGTGTGCGAGTCTAAGTTGTGCCAAGGATCTCAATTCAAATCCCGTTGTTCCCTCTCATCGAAATCAAAATCCTCCACCTCAAATTCCTCTTCCGATTCAAGTCTCCAAATCAAATTCCGAAATTCAATCGCATCCTTTGAATCCTCGCTAAACACTCGCTCCCAATTCCGAAAAATACCAAACCCTATCTTGAGCCTTCCTTGATTCCTCCCTGAACCCTCGAGTTCGAATATCGAATTTGAATCCAAATCCAAACTCCAATTCTCTCCAATTCAATTCCTCTGCAGAAGTCTATTTTGCCTCCCTCAGGCTCAGTGGGCCGACTCTTCCTCCCCGGCCCATCTCCCCCTCTCAGTCCAGGTGGGCAAACGGAAGCGCGTGATGAATGTACGTCGGTGGGGATGGGGCGGTGAATGCGCGCGCTGGATTACTGCGTTGCACGATGGATGAATTAGCGGGAATCAGTGATTTGGCCATCCGATTGCAAAGGTACAACTCCTGCTTTTTATATTAGTATAGATGTGTCCTCCCTGGACAGCAACTTTCTTAAAACATGCCTATAGGTACAAATTATTTTCCTCCTATTTTGCCTCCCCTGAACTGAATCTCTATACTTTCTCAGCTGATCATGGGGCAACCTCTTTTCTTTATGCCTATGAACTATGAAGAATTGGTTAGTTGATCACAGACTTCAGTGCTGAAAATAATTTCAATCACTGCCTAAAACAATGAAAGGTCACAGTTTACAGTTAAGCAGACCATGGGGCAGTAACCTGCAGTTTCTCAGTCTAAAACAATGTGAAAGTCGCGGATGAATGTTTGGTTGAACAATTATGAGAACTAATTATCATTTCTTTTCATTGATCACCCTAGTACTAAGTATATATTAGTAGCCGAGTAACATGGAGCTACAGCCATTTATCTCACCAATAAAGTTAAGATCCATTTTTTTCTTAAAAATCTTTTTACAGAACAATTAAGCTAATGAAGCAATGAATTCATGGTTTGAAACTGATATAGCTGAGGGCATACAACTTACGACTCACAACATTAATGCATCAAGAAAATAGTCAGGGTGCACGTGAAATCCATGTAGCCAATAAAATGAGTAAAAAAGAAAATAGTCAAATCTCATGCACTCTTTCACATTTGTTTTCAGATTTATTATTACTTATTCAGAAGGGTTTATACAAAGCAAAATTATGTTGGGCACAATTCTTTTGCATCCTTAGTCTGCAAAAATAATGAAGAATCTGAGCTCCTCTTATCATCAATTGGTGTGCCTAATATTTTGGAAGCCAATTTGATGAACTGAATAGAAGCTTCTTAAACATGCCCCCACACACTTATCTTGTCGATATAACAGAAGACTGAAGCATCCTAATCACTAAAGAGAATTTTGGATGGTCAAAAACTGATAATGCATCATCTATCTCAATCAAACCGAGTCAACATATGACTAATTACTTGAAGAAGCTGCTCAATCAAGCAAGTAAACTAAATAATGAATCAAGAAACATTGGGAAAACATATATATACAAATGTACCATGTTATTATCACTGGTCATCCACTCATTGAACGTGAGAAACTGAGTTGCATGGGACTGCGGTGGCGCTGGTCTAGCGGTGCAGGGGCAGCCCCGGGTAGGACTCCGGCGGAAGGGGCAACCACCACGGCGCCTTCAGGGGCACGATGCGGTGGCGTGCGGCGAGGAGTCACGAGGAGGCACGACAGCGAGTGAGATGGGCCGACAATGGAGGCATGACCAGGGTTTGATCTATCGGAAAGAGGAAAATTTTCGGAGGTCAGCGAAATTACTAAATTACCGAAATTTCGCATTTTTTTTCAGAAATTTCGTACGAAATTTTCAAGCAAAATTTGAATTTGAACTTCAAAATTGGGGAAAATTGACCTACACCTCAATGGAGTAGCAGAGCAAGAAAGGGAACACAGGAGAATGAAACAGCAAGATGCATGCTGTTAGAGTATATGGTAGTTAGAGTCATATTAAGAAAGGATTGGTTTGTTTGGATTCCTTCCATATCTGTAATTCTTCCTTATCTCCTTCCCATGTACTCATATATATATCGGCCCCCTGAGGCTCAATACAACATGTCCAATATTCGCAGTATCCTCTCCCTATACTATTCAACATGGTATCAGTGCGGGCGACCTAGGGCCTCCGCTCTGCGCGGCTGAGAGGAAGAGCGAGGAGGCGACGGGGATTGGCGTGGTGTTGTCATTGCGCGCTCGGGGGCGAAGTCATCGCGTGCGCCAGGGCGGAGTTATCTCGCACGATGGGAGGTGGAATAAGTGGGATTGGCGAATTAGATAAGATGAGATGGTGGATGGACGGAAGAGATTAGATGAGATGGTGGATGGACGGAAGAGATTAGATGAGATGGTGGATGGACGGAAGAGATTAGATGAGATGTTGAATGGACGGATGAGATTAGATGAGATGATTTGGCTAGTAGGATTGGAGGGGGGCAACTCCTCCTTTTTATATTAGTATAGATGTTGCTTTGAACAAAAAAAATAGATGTAGGACTAGTACGTTTGAAGTCGTTGAACCAAATAGGCCTAGGTGGAGTGAATGTGTAGCCCAAGCTCATTCATCGCATGAAATAAGATGTATTGCAAGCTAGCTTTTCGTTAGCACCTTAGAAGTTTCACCCTACACATTAGAAATTAAATTACTATTAGTTTTAATACAATTCAAAAAAATATAAACGAAAATTATGAGATTAATGTACCATGTCAATCCGATGGTTTGCAAAGTCTGAGAGTCATGTCTTCTATATCGTCGTCATCTTCAAGCCTTTTTAGTTTGAAAGAACGATTAAATTCAGGGAAGAGTAGCTCAATTTATATCTCGAGCTGGTTGGTTGATTTCGTGAGAACATCTATTGGTTGATTTCGTGAGAACATCTACCAAGGGCACGGAAAGAGCACCTAGGCCTCTACTGGATTTTTGCTAATTGATGACAAACGATTAGGGGACTAATGTGCTTATTGAGTGTATAAATAGGGGATCAGTCTGATGAAGAAGATGATGATGAGATGATAAAGAAGAAGAAATACAATGAGGTTTCGTTGTGATGCGGTAAACAGTTGGTAATACATGCCGACGCAATGGAACATGCATGGGAGAAGGACAAGCAGAGTTTTGGCACCGAGGACTCAATGTAGTGCTGAAGGAGCAAGTGCTTGGTACAACAACGACGTACCAATCGAGGCCATAAGAAGTCATGGGTTAATAAGGATCAATCTTTGTTGAAGAAGAAGGCAAGCCTTGGAAGATAGAAGATCAACTTGTTCTATGTGGTGTACAATCACTACTACAAAACATCAAATAGGTGTCGGCACTATAGGTGCCGGAAGTGCTAAAACCGGCACCTATAAGCGTTTTCCCCACCCCCACGGGTTGAAATCGCAAAAAACGACACCTTTAAACAATTATAGGTGCCGGTTCTAAATAATAACCGACAAACATTTAATATGTTCAATGTGTCGGTTAATTAAAGACCGATACCCCCTAAATTTGAGCCGAGCCGAGCCGAACCGACCTCCACTGCTCCACATCTTATCCCCTCCTCTCCTCCCCACATCTTATCCATTCCCTCTCTCTCTCTCTCTCTCTCTCTCTCTCTCTCTCTCTCTCTCGGCGACGACCCGGAGGCAACGGCCGCTACAGTGTGCGGCGGTGGGAGGGATGCAGCGGCGGCAGTGGCTCGGTGGCAGGAGGGAGGCAGCAGTGGTCCGACGGACCGGGAGGTGGCGGTGGTGCCCTCCCCTCTGCCAGATCTGGCGGAGGGGAGGTGGCGTCGACAGCCCGACGGCGGAAGGGGATGCCGCGGCGGCGGGTCGGTGGCGGGAGGGGAGACAGCGGTGATCCAATGCCCGACGGCGGCGCCCTCCCCTCCGCTAGATCTGGCGGGAGGGAGATGGCGGCGGCGGCCGGCGACGGCTCGGCGGCGGGAGGGGAGGCGGCAATGGTCCGACGCCCAGGAGGTGGCGACGGTGGCTTCCCGCGTAGCGCAGCGGTGGAGAAGGCAGCGGTGCCCTCCTCCTCTCCATCCACAACGGTGGTGGCGGTGGAGACATCAGTGGCGGCAGTGGCAGTGGTGGTGAAGCAGTGGCGCCCTCCTCCTCCATCCGATTCTTGATGTGTTCGTTCTTGTTGTGCTCTTGATGAATGTGATGTTGATATGTTGTTTTTTGAGGATTATTGACTAGTTTGTGTTCATGGATTTGAGGAAATTTTGGGATTTGGGTATTAGATGGATCGGCTGGACGGCTCAATACATCGACTCGATGAATCGAAGCCGTTTTTTTTTTTTTTTTTTTTTTTTGCTCATGGACGCCTCAAAGGTGCCCGTTTTGGAACCAGCACCTTTGACCCTGGGTAATCAGTGCCGCCTCCTGGGTGCCGGTTGGGAAATATAGATGCCTGGTTGGACAACAATGAGTAGAGACTCTGTCCTTTTGTTATTGGACATCATATGGCATAAAGCGTTCGGTGCAAAATTATGCTTTCCAATGCAGTAAATATCTTCTTCATTTTCTACAAAAACACTCATTGCTCTACCGATCTAGATCAATTTTTCCTCTTTTTTTATGTTAGCTAACTCATGTAGAACCATGCCTGTAGATGTGCCAACAGTATTGAATGATTGAGAACGTACGCCAATAGATAACTAAAAATAGAAGGAAATATTAAGCTGCAATCTATTTGCCTCCACCAAATGTCTAAAAGAAGTGGATTATACAAAAGATGAGAGAATACGGACAACATCTTTATATAGCACAACCATACTGATGCTGAGTCAAGGCATCTCTGGGCCTCTACCAACTGGTTTGTTAAACCATTCATGATCAAAATAAATATTTAAGAAAAACACTCACCTTGATCTTGCTAATTTGTTCCCGCATGAAACGTTTACTTCTCGGTGCTATTTCTTCAGTGAACCACATTGTTGTTTCAGTGAATGGCATCATGCATTGAAACAGAGCTTACATTTTGTTCAATGTGGTTCAAGACATAAAGGGATTAACAGATCTATTATTTAACCAAGTAAAATGATAATTGTTGCAATCAACAAACTATGCAGATAGAAGATGAACAAAATGAATGGGAGAAGAATACTCACGAAGAACGGAAGAAATATATTGGACTTCAGATCTTCTTTGAAAGCCTGGAAAGCTCACCGAGGCTGCAAGACTGCAATAGTTGGAGCAAGACCGAAGAGAATCGCCCATAGTATGTCTCCTCTACCTGGAAAGCTGCAATAGTCAGATTGTTGAAAGGCTACAAAGCTCGCTCTTGATTCGTTATTTTCTGGCAGTGGTGAGAAGACAGTCGCCCATATGCCATACTGCCATAGCATGCCACCTCCGCTCTGCTTCCTGCCCATGCCCACTATTGCTTCCGCGCAGCAATCAGACATTCACCTTCTCCGATGGAGGTAGGACACTACCCTTCGAGCAAGTGAACATGGCAAGAACCAAGAGGATCTGAAACCAGCTCCCTGGGTGCATGTCCCTCAGGGAGTCAGGGTTCGTTTGATTGGAAGGTGAACTGAAAAAGGCTAGGAGGATTAACCATGGTTGTATTGAGACTCCCCCATTCATGGCGGTGATTTCTGGTGCACAGTTACTTTGCCCGACAGCTATTATGGCAGAATCTAAAGATGAATCGGACGCAAAAGCTGAAGCGGAAACGGAGCCACTGCCATGTCCCTTCGGTTCCTTCCTCGTGTTGCCGTGGATTTGAACAGTCGACTTGTGTTAGTGCTCTGGATGTCGAACATATGTGGATGCGAGGCAGCGGGGAAGCTTTCCATCACCGTATGAGAATGGGCCGAGGTCAGCTAAACAAAGAGCAATTTGGGCTGAGGAGCTGGGCCTGACCAGCAGGAGTAGACAGCAATTTGCACTTGGTTAGTTGTTGAAATGTTGATCCGACAGCTGTAAAGAACTGATGACGTGGCTTCACCTGATGCTTGCTTTATAGGAGTTAATGTTGTAGTGGATATCAACTATATAGGAAGATGGGATAAGTGTTTGTCTTGAATTCAAAGAAGTAATAGAACACGATAATGAGAGGGACATGCATCTATCGGGACATTATTTGGAAAGACAAGAGTAAGACATATGAATGCACATGAAGTCCGACGACAATCCTTCAGAATATTATAAATTCATTTCAGTTTAACATTTTTCAAACACTAGAGCGAACTAAATCAGAAAGTTGGATATGTATATGTAGTAAACTGAAGTGAGCCCTATGATTATACTGATAACTAAATTCTTTAGAAGAAGCTTTAGTAATCAGCGCCGATCAAGGAGCTCCATTGTTTCCTGGAGTTTTAACAAGGACTGGCAAGGATCTCCTCAGACACATCAGCGAGGGTCCTTAGGTTACACCTGAGCAAGTTCTTGACGAAATAGCATATGTCTTCTTTGGTATTCTCCTCTGGAATGTCCACCACAAATGACTCAATAACTACTGTTCTTGGTTGGCCGTCTATGACCTCAGAGTGCATAGTCAAGGTGGATGAATAGTTCTGGCATAATAACAAAAAAGAACGATGGTTAGTACCACTACAAATAAAGATCTTTGGAAATACATGCAACTTTGAGAAAATTGTAAAATCATTGATTCTGCTGCCAAAGTTGACATGTTTTCTTATTTGCTTCCATTCCCTCAACATGTGGGTCTAAGGCCCACATTTCTGTGAGACAATAGGGACAAGTAAGGTATGGCATGGATTTCTAGTGGCCAGTAAGGATATGGTGCGAAGGTATTTATAGAATATTACAGTTATTTCTTTCTCCATAATTAGGTACATATATTGTTCCATTATCTCGAAAAATGTCTATATTGTGTGTTTCACATATTGGCTTGATAGCAATAACAAAACAAAGGACAATCTTGGAATGATTATAAATATTGAATTGTACCTTCAACATATGATCGCCACCAATAAACTTGACATGGAGGATGTGTTCATTATCATCAAGGAACTCTAACCTTTCAATGCTCCTTGTGGCTGGGAGCCCACTTTGAACAATGATCTCCCTAACACTTCCGGTCTCGACATTTCCGCGCATTACACACTTTCTCACAAAAGGTTTGTAAATTTGTGGCTGATCAAACCTCCTCACCAGTGACCAAACCTGTACAATAATGAAGAGATTGAAGGGTATCAAATAAAAATGTAACTAGTATCATATCAGTAGTTTTCACAGAAGTTACAAAGAAACTAAGTGAAACCCCGCGCATTGCTGCGGGAATTTAGTATGAAGATATACATTGAAACATTATGTGAATTATGTTGGATGATAATTTAACATGTCTGTGTTTGAAAAGTTCTTAAATTATAAAAACTATAAAGATATAGCATGTTTGCATGATGTTTAAATGTGATGATTGTTAGTGGATGATGATATGGCATCTTGTTAATTAGTGGATGATGATGTGGCATCTTTGCATGAATATATACATTGAAATATTATGTGAATTATGTTGGATGATAATTTAACATGTTTGTATTTGAAAAGCTCTTAAATTATAAAAATTATAAAGATATAGCATGTTTGCATGATGTTTAAATGTGATGATTGTTAGTGGATGATGATGTGACATCTTGTTAATTAGTGGATGATGATGTGGCATCTTTGCATGTTAAGCTTAAGGAGTTAGTGGGGAATAACTTCATAGTAAGATAGGATTAGTATGAGTGTGTGGTTTTCACATCAATGGCAAAGGAGAATTAGTTAGCTTCAAAGTAAACCCTTTTCAGAGGGAAAAACCCAAAGTCTACGTTAGATGCAACACATAATCTACATATCCAAAACTGTATGCGTGCATGTGCGTGTGCGCGCGCGCGTGTGCATGTGTGTGTGCGTGTGCATGTGCGTATGTGTGCTTGTGTGTGCTTGTGTGTGTGCATGTGTGTGCGTGTGTGTAGGGTATTGAAATAAACAAGTACATAATGTGCTCTAAAATTATGTCAAATAATTGAAATAAATATTGAAAACCAATCCTAATGCTAAGTGATAATACTTCATGCGATTCCAAAAACAACTTTACTTTTGGTATCAATTCAAACATAGCTGAAATACAGTTATATGTATATTAACGTAATATATACAATTTGAACATCAACGTGCATTGTACACTTACCACATTGAATTCATTAAGGTATGTTTGATGGATCCCTTTCTTTCAAATTATATATAAAGAGAAACATGGAAGACTCACTACATCTGTTTATGAAGGACATTTTTTTTGGAAGTGCGTTGTGGACAACATATAGAAAACAATTCAACTTAAGCAAGATGAATTATGATTTGTTTTTTTTTTGGCATTTTAGATCAACATTACTGTTTTAAAAATCAAATATATGTTGTATATAGGATATACACTTACTAAGGTGCTAACAACTAAATATTTACATCCATATGTAATCTTACATACTCCCACTGGTCAAAAATAAGTGATGTTCTCCCACTGGTAAAAAATAAGTGATGTTCTGGAATGCCTGTAATCAACACGTTTAAAATTTGACCAACAACATCACTTTGAGAATTTTGAATTCAACTTTTAAATTTGGTATGGGTAGATATTCTTTAAAAATAGTTTCATAATATTATACCTTCCTACAATTTTCTTGCACGGATACAGTTCCGGATGAAAGGGTTCATGGACATATTAATCATAGCCAGTTGGCATATTCGGAAGCAGTAGAATTCCCAGATTTTTTTTAGAAAAATCCTGCAAATATGGGCAGATAGCTAGCAAGTTTTAAAAAGGAAGTTTTCTTAAATACTTGCAGGATGAATGAAGCTAAAAGTAATCTTTTTAGACTGGTTACAATCAGTATAGTTCTTTTTCTCATTTTACTTTGTAACATAAAGTTTTTTCTTCTATTTATAGAATCATAACTGTAGGGTAAATCCAGTAGTGTTCGTTTCAATAAAAAAAACAATTGTCTTGGTGACAATGTCACTATCCCAAAGGTGGCTTATTTGTTACAGGAGAGAGCATATGAACAATTCTCAAAAGATGGTATTCTGGCATGCTAACCCGCAAACTGAAAATCTACAAGGCTAAAATTCAGGCATTATCAAACCATATGTGAATTATAATTATTTTCCTAAATTCAATCAAGTGATAAAATCATATATATCGACCATCTAAAACAATTAACAATAAAATCTAACTCCATCAATGGATAGTACAACCCAATCCCAATAATTAAAAAAACAAAATAGTTAATGACCTAATAATGGTTCAAGAAAAATGAGATGATGCTTGCTATTATTATCACTGCTTACATTTTGGAGGGGCGCCCTAACGTGCTTCGCAATGAAGGAGTTGCACTGGTTGCTACCGATTTCGTGGCGGTGGAACCGTCGCATGTACTCCATCTCCTCCTCCCGGAGTTCACACCGCTCATCCGCTAGCCACCACTGTGCCCGCCGGAGGCTCCCCGCCGGCATCCTCCCTGCTGCTGCTCCCCCAGCACCACCAGCGCCGCTGTTCATCTCCGGTAGGCAGTAGAAACACAGTGACACCAACGAAGAGAAGGGGAAGAGATTGGCTGCTACTCCTTCCGTCCCAGAATATAAGGGATTTTAAGTTTTTGCTTGCAACATTTGACCACTCGTCTTATTCAAATTTTTCTTGCAAATATAAAAAACGAAAAGTCGAGCTTAAAGTACTGTGGATAATAAACTAAGTCACAAATAAAATAAATAATAATTTAAAAAAAATTTGAATAAGAAGAGTGGTCAAACGTTACAAGCAAAAACTCAAAATCCCTTATATTATGGGACGGAGGGAGTAGCTCTTAAATCAGGTCTGTTGAGGTGGAATGGAAGAGGGGAGCAAGCACAAGGGTGGTATATATAATGACCAGCAGCATAGACCTTTCGGTGATGTGCTTCGTCATTGTGTGAGGCAAACTATGTGCTTGCCTTGTCTTGAAGCCTTGGTGATAGCAACCGGAAAGTCATGAGCTTGATCATGGTGATGTACTTACGTGAGGTGGCGGGGGAAGAAAGCTAACCGGCCAGGTTCATTGAAGTGTACAAGGTATGTAATTAACCAAATGTGTATGTGTGTAGAAAGTGAATGTGTCTTGCACGCTTTTGTTTTCTAAAATAATATATAATTGATCAAACTG
This sequence comes from Oryza longistaminata, assembly GCA_009805545.1. Classification (NCBI taxonomy): domain Eukaryota; kingdom Viridiplantae; phylum Streptophyta; class Magnoliopsida; order Poales; family Poaceae; genus Oryza; species Oryza longistaminata. The sequence continues at coordinate 887,206 of CM020189.1, read as the reverse complement.
TTGGCTGTCCCATGCCATCCCGGGCTGCTTGTTGTAATCATATTGGTAGTTTTTTTTCCTAGGATACGACCATATCTTTTGTTCATTTGGTCTCCAAAAACTTACAACGGTTAAATTGGTATTATTAACACCATTTCGAATGCAACAATTTCATTTGAACTCAATACTGCATCTAATAAAATGCAATTAGTATGTTGAAGAAAAAATCCCTAAAAGAAAATTACAATGAAATTAGTATGTTCCTAACTGGTTTTTAGCATAACAGGGTTAACTAGCCAAAAACGAGTTAAATTATTCTAGATCCTTCCTTAATAAGAACTTGCAAGAGTCAAAAATAGTTTATAATTGTCCTCGGTGAAAATCCAATGTTGTTTTTTCTTGCATTACAACTGGTCAAATATTTCATTAGTTTTGATATGCACCTAAAGCCATGTGAGATAGGAGAACATAAGATTACTTTCCTGCTACTTCAAATCGAGTTTGACCATTGCAAACATGGGACTTCTTTTTTGTTAGGTTTGGATCCAATCCAAGGTTCAGTTGTTGGGTGTTTGGAGCACAAAGTAGAAAAGCTTTTTTGCCTCTAAAATGATGAAAAGCAAACTTAGAAATATTTCTTTTATTTTTAAGGTTGCAAAGGTTGCGTGATATATGTGAATCTACCTCATGCTCATACCTTTTTAGCACCAAGTACCACAGGAACCACTTACTTTTTTTCCTAAATATGCTCCAACCCCCTCTTGTCTTCACCTTGTACAAAGTGTCAAGGGTTCTAGCGTGCATTGCACAAGGATGAACGACATTTCGGTTCAAACTTGAATCCTAGGTGTGCAGGCAGCTAGTGCAGGCTACGTACAAAACTGAAAAATTGCTTCTCATTCTACATGACATTATCAGATCATTTCTCTTTCTCTAAAAAGGTAAAGATCAATATTGACTTTATATTGGGACGTTTGCAACATGTACCAAGTAGCACGTCGTTTTTCTTTCATACCGATCAGTGTCCCAGTTTGCTATCATGTCCATACCTAGACGCTCTCAGCAACACCCTCCCCAATTTCATAACAACTGATTTATTAGTTATTTAATTCAGGCGTAATTAATTATTATAAACCAAAAAATCACCAGTGATGGTGCATGATGGCGATGGCTCTGAGACCCACATGTAATGCCCCTCATCATGGGACTGCCAGATCTCACGGTGGGGAGGCAGAGGCCACTGGATGCCCTAGCTTTGTGGAAAGCACCCTGCCTGTTGGGTCTTTGATAAAGAGGTAGAGGTAGGATGAGCACGTAGATGAGGACCATCCTCTTCGGCGTCCACAGGGCAAGATCTCCACACTATCGGGTACTACATGCTTATAATTTCAAGTTTTTTTTTGTTCTTGAAAGCTGATGCCACGATCTATTTTTCTTCTATAAGCACAAAGTAGTGTTGATAGTTAATACAATGTACGTGGTGCATTTTGACATATTGTGCCACGGTTAAGACAATAAATCAAATAAGTGTTTATATTGAATTCAAAGAAGTTATGGAACTTGATGATAAGAGGGACATGCATCTATGGGTACATTATTTAAATAGCCAAGTGTAAGACACATGAATGCACATGAAGTCCGGCAACAATCCTTCAGAATATTGTAATTTCATTTCAGTTCAACATTTCAAACACCAAAGCGAAATAAACATGAAAGTTGGATATGTATATGTAGTAAACTAAAGTGAGCGCTATGATTGCACTGGTAATTAAATTCTTTAGAAGAAGCTTTAGTAATCAGTGCTGATCAAAGAGCTGCATTGTTTCTCGGAGTTTTAACAAATTCTACCAATTTGATATCTCGATTAATCCAACAATCACCAAAGAAGGAATGTGAGATCAAGGACAGTCTAGGCTCTCCTTAGACACGGAGGGTCCTTAGGTTAAACTTGAGCAAGTTCTCGATAAAATAGCATATTTCATCTTTGGTGTTCCCCTCTGGAATGTCCACCACAAATGACTCAATCACTAGTGTTACTGGCTGGCCATCGATGACCTCGAAGTGGATAATCAAGGTGGATGAGTAGTCCTGGAATAATAACAAAAAAAAAATCGACTGTCAGGACCACTACAAATAAAGATCTTCAACAAAATACATGCAAAAATAAAAAATGATAAAATCATTATTTTTGCCCCTAAAGTTGAAATGTTTCCTTATTTGATGCCATTCTCTAAACAACATGCGGGTATAAGGCCCACATTTCAGTGAGACATTATGAACAAGTATGGTATGGCCCGGTTTTCTAGTGGCAAGTAAGGATATGGTGCCAAGGCACATATAGAATATTACAGTTATTTCTTTATCCATAAAAAGCTATATATTTCCATTATCTCAAATAAAAATATCTATATTGTGTATCAAATTTATTGGCTTGATAGCAATAACAAAACACAGGAAAATCTTGGAATGGTGATAAATATTGAATTGTACCTTTAGCATGTGATCACCACCAAAAAACTTGACACGGAGGGTGTGATCATTATCATCAGGGAACCCTAACCTTTCAATGCTCCTTGTGGATGGGAGCGCACTTTGAACAGTATTAAGTTATTTTATTAGGGCAGTCCTCTTGTGCGAGTTCCGTTTAAGCTACTCTCTATTTGACGCCAACCAGGGCCGGCTCTGGGCTACGGCAAGAAGTGCGATGGCCTAGGGCCCAGGAAAAGTAGGGGCCCAGACCTAGGTATGTATTAGGTATACCATATGCACGTATACAAGTTTCTGATCGAATTTTGCCCGTATAAGCGCTGCGTATACGCGACCGTCCGAGTTCCAAACTTCTGTCTTCTCGTCTCCTCTCCTCTACCAGCGGCAGTCTCCACCAATCCGCCTCCAGCGCCCTCCACGGCGCCTCCGCAAGTCCGCCGCACGCCGGGCCGCCGGCGATCCCGTCAGCATTCAGCCCTTCACGGCTTCATCTGTTCGCCATCGACACCGGCCGACACAACTTGAATATCTACCTCAACTTCCAGAGTGTCTGCAGGTTTCGATTTACATGTGCTTTCATACTGCTGTGCTGCAACATATTGTCCATTGAATTGAACTACTGAAGTACTAATTAGTCATTAGTAAATACTAAAGATCAGTTTCCTCTGTACGTTTAGGTTTGCAATGTTACATGAAAGATTAAATGGCTTGGCTATGTGCATGCATTTGAGAAGAATGTCTTGGACATAACGATACCGTATTAATGATTTTGCATCGAGAAATGCCCGAACGAGTAAATTTTTTTTACGAGAAGCAAATGGATGTATGTCATCTTTTCTTTTGTCAAGTATTATTAACGAAGTCCCTGGAGCTTGATCCTTAGTCAAGAATTCAAGGTAACCATGTAATTCCATTTTACTGCTCTTTTTGTATTTTTAGCAACATATGTAGAGGATATTATCAATATTTATTTTCAGCATGATTAGCGGATGAATGCTTTAAAAGTATACTTTAAAATCCAAAGTGCATATGTGTATATATAGAGAGAGCGTATGCCTAAGGGCCCATGTCATGGAGTTGGCCTAGGGCCCTAAAAAATGTAGAGCCGGCCCTGACGCCAACCTCCCTAACACTTTTGGTCTCAATGTTTCCTCACATTACACAATTTCTCACAAAAGGTTTGAGAAGTTGTGGCGGATCAAACCTCCTCACAATTGACCAAACCTATATAATAATGATGAGATTGAAGAGTATAAAAAAAACATAACTAGTATCATCAGTTAGTTTTCACAGAAGTTGCAAAAAAAATTAGTTTGAGTGGTTTTCACATGTATGGCAAAGGAGAATTAGCTAGCTTCAAAGTAAATAATTTTTGGAGGGAAAACCCCAAAGTCTATGTTAGATGCAACACACAAGCTGCATGTCCAAATGTTTGTGTGTGCGCGCGCGCACGCACGTGCGAGTGTGGGGTATTGAAATAAACATGTACATAATGTTCTCTGAAATGATATTAAATATTTGAAAGAAGTATTGAGAACCAATCCTACTGCCAAGTGATAATACTTTATGTAATTCTAAAAACAATTATTGGTACCAATTCAAGCATATCTTAATACAGTTAAACGTGTATTGACATTATAAATACAATTTGAACATCAATTTGCATTGTGCACTTACCACATTGAATTCATTAAGGTTTTATTTAAAGGATCCCTTTATTTTGAATTATATATAAAGACAAACATGGAAGATTCACTACGCCAAATTATGAAGGACTAAAACATTTCTGTATGGAAGTGTGTTGCGGACAACAGATTGAAAACCATTCATCAACTTAATCAAGATGAAATATGATTTGTTTTTGGTTGGCATTTTAGATCAACACTATTACTTTAAAAAAAATATATGTTGTATATAGGATATACACTTACACAGGTGCTAACAACTAAAAGTTTATATCCATATGTAATCTTATATAACTCTAATTACAATACATATTTATTATCCTAGCATAATATAAGTACATATACTCCGACCAGTCACAATTAGCTGATGTTCTGAAATGCCTGTAATCAACATGTTTAGAATTATACCAACAATATCACTTTGAGTATTTCAAATTCAACTTTTAAATTTGGTATGTGATATTCTTTAAAAATAGTATCAGAATATTATAACCTTCCTACATTTTCCATACATATTACACTAGTAATTAGTAATCATACAATTGTCTTGGTGACCGTGTCACTATCCCAAAGGTCGCTTATTCGTAACAGGAGGGAGCATATAGACAATTTTCATAAGATAGTATTTTAGCATGGTAATCCGCAAACTTAAAATCTACAGGGCTAAAATTCAGGCATTATCAAACTATATGTGAAGTATAATTATTCTCCTAAACTGAATCGTGCAATGAAATCACATATATCGACCACCCAAAATAGTTAACAATAGAATCCCTATCTCTATTAGGGTAGCGCAACCCCAATCCCAATATAATTAAAAATACAAAATAGTTAATAACCTAATGATTGAAGAAAAAATCCACATATAGCACATGGCATGCATTAATTCCGTATCATAATCAATATATATATATATATATAATATATATATATAACTAACTACATGATCAAAAAAAACGAGATGATGCTTGTTATTATTATCACTACTTACAGTTTAGAGGGGCACCCTGATGTGCTTGGCAACGAAGGAGTTGCACCGGTTGCAACGAGCTCATAGCGGTGGAACCATCGCACATACTCCATCTCCTCCCGGAGCTCACATCGCTCATCTACCAGCTTCCACTGTGCCTGCTGGAGGCTCACCGCCGGGAGCCTCCCTGCTGCCACTCCTCCAGCACCACCAGTACAGCCGTTCATCTCCGGTAGGCAGTAGAAACACAGCAACACCAACTAGGAAGGAGGGGAAGATGATGACTGCTAGCTCTTGAATCCAATCTGTTGAGGTGGAATGGAATAGGCGAGCAAGCACAAGGGTGGTATATATATGACAAGCAACATAACCCTTTCGGTGATCTGCTTCGTCATTGTGTGAAGCAAACTGTGGCATGGCTTGTCTTGAAGCCTCGACGATAGCTGCTGGAAGGTCATGAGCTTGATCATGGTGATGTACTTATGTGAGGCGGTGGGGGAAGAAAGCTAGTCGGACGGGTTCATGGAAGTGTGCAAGGCATTTAATTAACCAAATGTGTCTGTGTACAAAAACTGAATATGTTTTGCACACTTTTGTTATAAAAAAAAATACATAATTGACCAAACTGTTGGCAGTCACATGCCATCCCAGGCCGTTTATTGCAATCATTTTGATTTTTTTTTCCTAGGACACGACCATATCTTTTGTTAGTTTGGTCTCAAAACTCAAAATGGTAAAATTGATATTATTAACACCATTTCGAATACAAGAATTTTATTTCATTGCAATACTTCGTCTGATTAAATTAGTTTCCCTGATATAATGCCCACCGTCTGTTAAAAAAATTCCAATGAAATTATTGAGTTCCTAACTGGTTCTTAGCATAACAGGCTAACAGCCCAAAACTAGTTCAGTCATCCTAGAGCCTTCTTAATAACAACTTGTTTCTAGATCGGAATGGTGTGCAAGAATCATGCATAGTTTATAATTGTTCTCGATGAAAATCCAATTTTGTTTTTGTTGCATTCTAACTTGTCAAATATTTCATCAATTTTTACTGTTTTATATGCACATAAAGCCATGTGAGATAGGAGAACATAAGATTTTTTATATATATACTTCGAATCAAGTGTGACCATTGCAAATATGGGACTTCTTTTTTTTCTTAGGTTTCAATCCAATCCAAGGTTAAGATTTTGGAGGCTTGAAGCATAAAGTAGAAAACCATTTTTTTTGCCTCTAACATGACGAAAAGCAAACTTAGAAGTATTTCTTTTATTTTTTTAAGGGTTGCAAAGGTTGAGAGATATATGCGAGTCTATCTCATGCTCATACTTTTTAGCGCCAAGTACCACAGGAACCACTTACCTTTTTTCTTTAATATGCTCCAACCCTCTCTTGTCTTCACCTTGTACAAAGTGTCAAGGGTTCTAGCATGCCCTGCACAAGGATGAACAACACTTCACTTCAAACTTGAATTCTAGGTAGGGAGGCAGTCAGTACAGGCTACATTCAAAACTGAACTATAGCTTCTTCACATGCTATATGACATTATTTCTCTTTCTCTGAAAAGGTAAAGATCAATACGGACTTTATATTAGATGTTTGTAACATGTACCCAGTGGCACATCGTTTTTCTTTTGTATCGATCGGAGTCCTAGTCTAGACATTGTTTGGTACAATGGCTATACCTAGGCTGAGTTCGGTACCCATGGTTCCCAACTCACTCCCCTTTTTTTCCACGTGCACACTTCTCAAACTATTAAATGGTGTGTTTTTTAAAAAAAAATGTATACGAAAGTTTCTTAAAAAATCATATTGATCCATTTTTAAAAAAAAAGGTAATACTTAATTAATCACGCGCTAATAGACCGTTCTGTTTTTCGTGCAGAAGTGATTAGTTGCCAACCTTGGCTGCCGAACGCAGCCCTAGACGCTCTCAGTGGCATCCTCCTCAATTTCATAACAACCAGAATAGATTTATTAGTTAATTAATTTCATGCGCAATTAATTATTATCTACACTCCTTTAAAAAAAACCCAATGGTTTGTGGTGAGTGGTGAATGTCACCACCCACCACCACTGTCATGGAGAAATTTGGGATTACACCATCGCAAAAAAAGTGGTTTCGCTAGAATGTCATCGCTTCAAACTGATTCGCTACAATGCCATCCTAAACTGAGGGTGTTGACCAAAATGCCATTTTTGTTCTTTTTGGTTAATACAAATGTTTTTGCTCTATTTTAGTTTTTTTCTCTAGACCAAAATACCCCTTCCCCTCTCTTCTTATCCTTTTCCCACGCCCAGCAAATCACTTCTCCAAATTGCGCACCAGTTCCGGGAGGCACGACCCCGTTGTCGGCTCCGCGCGCTGACCCTGCCCCTCCCCACCTGCTCTGCCTCCCCTCCCTCCTCCCCCGCCTCCGCCTTCCCTCACTCCATTCACGCTGCTGCCATCCATCTATTCACGCCGCCGCTGCCCACTCAACCCTTCCTTCACACAGGTGCCGGCCGTGGCACTGGCACCGACCCTCATCCACCTAATCTGCCTCCACTTCTACCTACCACGTCACCGCCATCCCTCAATTCATGCTGCTGCCATCCCTTCATTCGTGTCACCGCTGCTGATGTGACCATGGCTACTATGGATACAATCGTTGCTCACATCATGGATGAACAAGAACATATCAAAATCAAGTCCTCCAAGTGCTGGAATCTGATTCGGCAACCTGCTACACTGCTGACTTCAAATGGCCGCCAAATCTGTATACGACCTTTGTTTTCAGCCCATGAGTACTTGATGGAAAGCTCTCAGAGTCCTCTTTCCAACGGATCCAGCCTCATCTCCGAATTCCATATCGTTTGGCTACAATCATAGAAACAAGATGTTGCGTCACCTATAATCGGCCTATGGGCCTGAAACTTCGTTTGGGACCCCGGCCCAAGTGGGGCCCATGTGGGGTGTGCCCCAAACAGGTGGAGCACGACCCTAGAGATCCCTAGGTTGTCCTCCCACCTCCTTAAATAATTAGGTACACCTTCAGGGTTTCTCGGGTTCTATTAGATTAAAGTTTAGCCATTGCTATTTGCTTGCAGTGCGCGTGTCAGCTAGACCGCCCGTCTGCTTGTTCTTCGGAACCCTAACTTATCATTTGTATTGAATTCCTATTTGCAATTCAGATTACTTTTATCTTATTCTTGCTTGTTTCTTCGATTTGCTTGCAGGAATAAGGTTGATTTGCATCGGGAAGATCAACAACCCACGGAGAGGTGCATCGATCGCTAAAGCGCAACACAACAACGTCTAGAACGGTTGTAATTGGATCATCAATGTTTCTTCTAAATTGTAGTTATCTCAACTCACCGAAAGATCGGACAAAACAACAACCTTGAGCGTATCGAGTGAAACTCTGGGTTTATCAGCTGCCCACTCAACCCAAACGGCAACAATCTGTGTCGACATCTGCGGACGCAATGGAGCTGGCAAATAGTGGTACCCCAGGCCCCAGGTTAGCATCCCCCATTCATCTATAACCGACCTCAGTGCCCATTTGGCACTCACTGAATTTGTTTGTGTGGTTAGGGTTTGGCCCCATGGATGACTCCACTTGGCTAGATTTTGTTGGAAGGTATGCACTTCTCTCTCTCTCTCTCTCTCTTTCATGTCATGGGAGTAAGGGATATGCAGATCTGACTATTTGCAATCATTTGTTTTGTTTTCTCTAGGCTCAAGGAGGAGCCTGAGAGTCGTTTAGTAGTTGTACAATCCCCTATTTATGAACCTGCTAGGGGTAGTAGTTCTCCTCCTACTCAAGGAGGATAACTACACCCAGAACCACAGCCACAACCACAACCACCGATTGTTGATTGGGAAAACCTACATATCGATGAATCACTAGATGTCGTAGGAAGATTAAAAATCGTGGATGGGGACCTGTTGCACGTGATTTTTGGGTTTGAGGGATGAGGATGAAGCCGCCGAGTATGCACGAGCAGCGGCTCAGGCTACAACTGAAAATGATGATCATGCTAGAGGTACCGATGCCAATGGTGCTAAAAATGCTAATGATGATGAAAATGAGAGTGTGGTTGATACTCCAAGGTTGCGGGAGAAAGGATGATGGTGTATGACGCGAATAACTCATCCTTGGTGAAAGGTACTATGTATCCCAACATGAAGGTCTTTACGTTGGCGGTTAGATAGTTTGCCATCAATGGGGAGTTCAAACTTTGGGTAAAGGCGAGAGATCGTACTAGATTTGTAGGAGGATGCAAAGGGGCAATTGATTGTCCTTGGCATGTTAATGGGCGTAAACAGGCTAACGAGTGGACCACAATGGTACTTTTTAGCAGATGTCATTAATATTTTTGCTTGTATGTTATTTTTAAAAAAAATTTCTCTAATGCCATGTTTTATTTGATTTCTTTTTGCAAGTAACAAAGTTTATTAACAACCACACGTGTACATCTGGCAGCAGAAGGAAGACTACCACACCAACCAGCGACTGGGTTGCTTCCAAGGCCATGCATATCCTTAGGAAGGATTCAAGTATGGGCCCTGAAGAACTGCAAACCAAGTTAGAAGAGGATCAGAAATACAAAATCAATTATGATACTGTGGCTAAGGGTGGGACTTTGGCTATGATCTAGTTGCATGGCAGTTGGGAAGATAATTTCCATTTGTTGTATAGGTGGAGGGTTGCAATCATGGAGAGGTCTCCTGGTAGTGTTATTGAAATTGACACAAAGGAAGTTGATGGGAATGTTTATTTTCATAGATTCTTTTGTGCATGCATTATTGGACTTCTAATTGGATGTAGGCCATACCTCAGTATAGACTCAACTGCCCTAATGGTTTCATTGATGCTTTTGGTTTCATTGATGCTGAAACTAGTGATAATTGGACCTGGTTTATAAATCAATTGCATAAAACTACAGGAAATGTATCTCCTCTTGCAATTTGTACTAATGCATGCAAAGGCTTAGAACATGCAGTGCACCGAGTTTTCCATTGGGCTGACCATAGAGATTTGTTGTTCTATTTTCGAAGATAAATCAATGTATGCAAAATGTAACATATGATGCATCAGAAATCCAAAAACAACAAAAATAAGGTTTCACCACAATAAATATAAATTGGAAATTTTGATTACTCTAATTTGCCATGATTTTACAAATTCAGGTTTGTTACAATTTTGGATGCAAGAATTTTGTTTGATTGCAACACCTCCGCTGGTTAAATTATTTCTTACGATTTAATGCCCATTGCCTTTTAAAAAAACATTTCTTAAAAGAAAATTCCAATAATATTATTATATTCCTAACCTGTTCTTTGTTAGATTTTTTTTTTCCTCTCAGAATTGAATTTAACCATTGCAAACATAGATCTTTTTTTTTTGTTAGGTTTGGAACCAAACTAAGGTTTAGTGTTAGAGCGTTAGAAAAAAAAATTGGCTCTAGCATATATGATGAAAAACTAACTCAAAAATAGTTTTTTATTTTAACGGATGCTAAGATTGCCTATATTTTTTTAGCGCAAGGACACTCATGTCCTGAGGCACAAGCCAGAAGAAGTAACTCAAATATTCAAATCATGCGATAGGCTGACAAACAACTCATAGATAATGTATCGAGAGGACCTCTTGCATGTTTTGCCTTCTCACCTTCACCTTGTATAAAATCTTTTGCTTTCTCACCTTCACCTTGTATAAAGTGCCAAGAGTTGTAGCATATACTACAAAAAGACAAAAACGACACGTAGCCAATGCATGCTACAAAACTAACAAATATTTGTTCACAGGCTACGTAGCCCTATCCTGTCAAAAAAGGTAGACTAACAGAGATTATATATGTTCAATTTGGTGATCAACATTACACAAATACCATATTTATAGGCCAAATGGAGAACAGAGCTCTTGCACAATCTTCCAGATAGCGGATGCACAAGGGTATTGTCCAATAAATACGATAGCGCATGCACAGGGGTATTGTGCTCCTATCCAATAGATACACAGGCACACAAAAATGGAAAGAAAGTAAAATTCCGTGTGCCACCAACTCAGATGTTTACATCAGCCTGATCATGCATGGTCAGGCTTTAAACATCACAGTACTGGGCATGCAAAACTACATATCGCTTGTGTACAGATTCACCTTCATAAAGCATATTTTCCATGTTGCAGGACAAAAAAATTGAGACTGAAGCTTTAGTTGTGCTCCCAGTAGCCCATTATGACCTTTAATCATAGCTGTTTATTAGTTTACCAGCTAGACTGCTCCAAAACTCATACCACTGTGAAGCACGATAATATTGTGGTATGTGTATTCAAGAAAACTTTGGTTCGAGGAAGACTATTTTGATCGCAGACCTGGGATATTGTTCAGTCCCATCTTTCTAAGGACAAGCTTAGGCACCGCAGGAGGGTTATTCAAGCCCAGACTTCTGCTGAATTCATTGGCAAGTGATACAAGCTGGTATTTGTCACGCCCAATGAACTTGTTAGAATTATAGTAACCGAGCCATGCTTGGTAGGCAAGTTCCTTATCCTTAACCTCCACATGTGCAAGAGCCTTTTCAACCTACAAACAATAAGAAAATGCAATACTGAGCATTATGCCAAATACCAACAACTAGGATATCATTCTTAGTATTTTGAACGGGAAATGGCATACAAAGTATAACAGTCAGTGCATGATGAAGCTAAGCAAGAACAATCACCAGACATAGGACAATACATACATCATTAACTCAGTAAACTTACAGCCAACCCGCATGGGGCCACATTTGATATTGCGGTTGCTTTTTCAAATCACATTCATTTCGCTATTCTTGAATTTGGATACAATAATCAATTATCAGCCTTAGTTTTAGGTGCAAAACAGTTCTTTTTAGTATAATTGTTACTCCCTCCCAAATTATAAGGCCTATATTTTTTTTACACGGTCTTCCGTAACATACTTTGACCAGTATTTTATTTTATTCTATGATCCCAACAAATATGAAATTAGCATCACATAAAAGTACTTCAAAATATGAATCTAGTGATATAACATGCATCATACTTAGTATAGATATAGTTAGAATGATTATTAGTCAAAAGCTACCGAGTTTGATTTTCCTTAAAAAGTGGACGCCCTATAATTTGGGACGGAGGGAGTATTTGGTATGACTCCCTTCACTAGCTCCACAGCCCGATGCAACAATCGCAAATGAGCCCTCAGTAAATTATCATGTTTTGTTGTTAAAAAATATCTTTGGTCAAAGAACCACTGACAAACACATATCATTACAGAAGCATAGCCTTTTGATGGTTAAACAACAATACGTACAAAAGAATTATCCCACAATATAGAATATCATGCCTTGCTCAGCGATTTTTTTTACTTCTTTTTTCTGCAATTATAAGAACACATACATGCACAAAGGCCCGTGAGTATGCCCCTTGAACACAAGCTCAAACAGATGAAGGGTAGACCAGGGATAAATTCATGAGCCTCAGAAAATTCCTACTAAAGTCCACCTGGGGGTGTGTAAACATGGGGTTTGAATCCTGGTAATGCTTCCCAGCAAAAACTGGCTTTATCATCACCATCTATTACTGGAAACAGAATCAAGCACACATATATGTACCACTCACTAACTATGCCTTGTAAACCAAAAAAAAAAATCAGAATGGCAGATGATATATTTGTGTCAAACAATATCCCTTCTAATATGAACAGAAGAACATTAAGAGGAAATTTGCATAGTTTGGCTGGCCTATTAAGCAAATATTACTGCAAGTAGCAACATTGTAAGACTCAGATCATCTGAAAGGCATAAATGCATACAACGAAGCCATGGTGTCAAGCCCAATTTCACCATGAAATCCAAACAATAGTCATGCATAATAGTGACAATACCAAAATTCTAACTGGTGGAATAGCATATTTGGAAGTATTTTCTCTTCATGATGCAGATTTTATATGCTAGGTAAACAAGTGCTGATGAACCAGCATTTAAAAATAGTGTGAACCAACCAATTTGCACAAGCTAAAAGTCAACACACCTCAAGATTGGGGCGGACATTGCATCTGTGGTTTGTGGATTTTAAATATTTATTTGAATGGAAATTAGTTAGATCGTCGAAAGAAGAGAATATCCAGACATCAATTAGAACCAACTGCCCAATTCTCAGGCATGACGAAATTCAGAATTTTAACAAAAAAGTTTTCAAATAGTAACAATATGATCGTTACTATTGCATGTACGCTTGATTACCTTAAACAGGCACCAACTATAATATCTGAACTAGTAAATAAGCTTAATTACCTTTCTTTTAGTGTCCAGATCAATTAAAGGTAATGTTGCCTCTGTAATAGGCAGATCTTTGATACTTCTCAAGAAGTATTCTTCCCACGGTGCCAATAATAAGATTCCACTCCCCTCGTTTCCTCTGCGGCCAGTTCTACCAAGTCGATGAATATATTGTTCTCTGTCAGTAGGCACTCCCATCTGCAATAACGATGATAATCAGCTGACATTGGTATATAAGCAGGATATGATAAAAGATAAGAATATGCACATGCTCGTATTTGTTTCAACAAAACATTTACAAGCGGAATATAGAAAAGGAAAATCTTCCAGTGCTGGACGATCTGGAGTTTTTACATATTTGTATATCAAATAGCAAAGAAGATATGCAACAACAAATAAACAGCTCAATAACTACCATAAAGAAGTCCGTTACCTGGACGACTAGTGTGACATTGGGATAATCAACGCCCCTAGCAGATACATCGGAGCTAACAAGAATAAGACCTTTTGATTCCTTAAATTCTTTGGATATTCTGGTTCTGTAACTTTGTGGCTTTCTGGAGTGAATCTCGCGTACATTCAACTTCAATTCAGACAGAAGTTCAGCAACAAGACTTGTTACTTTTGCAGTTGTACAAAACACGATCACCTGCATTTTTCCTCATTGTAAGTACGCATATTTACAGGAGACACTTAAACTATGCCAATTCACTTACCTTGTAGTCAACATTTTCTGAAATATGATCAGTTAGAAGACCATACAGGATAGAAAACTGTTTGTCTAGTGGTGCAACTACATGCATTTGCTTCACCTGAATATGGTAACAAAAGATTGCTCAAAAACATGGTAACAAAAGGTAACATGTCTGATCAAAATTTATAGAAACTTGGAATCTGGAAAAACAGTCAGCATGCATATGCTTTAAAAAATACCTGTGAGTGTGTTTCCTCACTTCCTTCTTCAACGGTGTTCACAAATTCAAGATCTCTTTTCATGGCAATATGGCATACTTGGCGTACCTAGAAAAGAGAGTAGAAATTAATTATATTTCGACCAAACAGAAGTGTTGACCTATAGCAGTGGCAATACCTCATCAGGAACAGTTGCAGAAAATAGAAGTGTTTGACGCTGCTTTGGGAGTGCAGCCACTATTCTCTCGATATCAGTCCGGAATCCCATATCTAATAAGCGATCCGCTTCATCAAGAATAAGGACTTTGACACCCATCAATCTAGTAGCAAACCCTGGAGTGTTCTCCATATGATCCTTAAGCCTTCCTGGTGTAGCTACTAGAATCTGCACATCAGCAGCATTTTTACATCACACAATCCAAATGTAGAAATATCCAGGATAATTCAGTAAGTTACTTCCAATCACCTGGCAAGGGTTAGTATGCATTCGCTTCTGCTCTAGAGCCATTCTAGTGCCACCTATTACAAGTTGCACTCCAATTGATGGATGAAATTTCAGGAGCTTGTTAGCTTCTGCAGCAGCCTGATCAGCCAGCTCACGTGTAGGGCACACAACAACAACACTGATGGGAGGCCTTTTTTGATCACGATCAATAGGGGGCAATTTGGAGACAACTTCAATGGCGGGAAGCTACACATACAACATTCACAAATACAAATTACCATTTTGCAGGTTCAGACTTTAGAACAACAAAAGAGCAAGGAAAATTCAGTAGTCAAGCAGGGTAGTTACCAAGAATGCTACAGTTTTTCCAGTCCCAGTTTTTGCTTTTGCAAGAACATCCTTACCTATATATATAAGGATTGTTAGTACATGGTATGGGCTAGAAAAGTTGCAATTCAAGCTGCAATCATGAGAAATATCTTAGAAAATATGAACAGTTTATATTACATGATTTTCCACTTTATTGTTTGGCTATTTAGAGGAACTACTGGTTTCAAATTAGAACAGCTCAAGTTGCGCAATGTTTTTCTTGTACCTTAGGATCAAGACGATTGCATCTTTGCTTATTTCACCATATGTCCAGAGTTTAATACTAAGAAATAAACTGCCAAACATTGAGCTGCTGCCAATTGCATCCTCACATTTTAAAGTAACCATTTACTGGGTCAATTATTGTATGAAACACAATAGGAGTTGTAGTGATGAGTTTTGTTATGTCATAGAAGAAGAGGATTTACACGAGGCTAATCGAGAACTTTATTTCGAACCCCAACTCACCAAATTTATTTCTTCAAACCCATTGGTAACTCACACCAAATCAATTTATGGACCTGGCAATATGACTTTTTAGGGTTTAAATGGTACCAAGATTTATAGACCATATGCTCAGTTTTCTCAATAAAAAAAACTTAACTCTTCCATTTTTTAACACCTACCAAACTACATCAATCAAGATTATCTATTACCAAGGAGACTCATAAACTGCGTTAGAAATTAAGGGATCTACGTAAATTACATGATTCACACTAGTAGGAGCCAATCAAAAGCTCATAATTACTTATTTAGTTCCATGCACCAACCAGTTCACCCAAAAAATCATATCAATGACCAAAGGTAGGCAAAATTATTCCCTAATGTATAGGCCCCACCAAGCATACAAATAGAAAATGCAGATTCAAAGTGGGCCACAATTGTTGTTTCTTAACTTGCTTTAGCCAGGTCCCAAACTAAAGGCACCTTGGCTGTGGTACCTTAAGAGTTTCATGCATTATTTAGTTCCCCAAAAAAAAAAAAACTTAATCTGATAAATGGTTGTAATACTTCAAGTCCTCAACACTATTAGCATGGAAGCACTAAAGACCATATTGCAATAATGCAATTCAATCCACCTTTGTTAGTATAATCACATTTGTCAAGCATTTGCAAAGGTTGTTCAGAAAGAAACTATGTTGACAATACAATACCCTGCACGAATTGGATTTCAACAGCTTGATCACTGCAGTTTCATTTTTCATCAATGGCCTATTTGGGGTGCAGTACGGTGCAGTACAGGATGCAGAACAGTTTACTATGAAATTCCTACAAGATTCTTCATTTGCAAATGGGGCCTACATGGCTACACCTCTTCCAACAACTTTGAAATTAAATCTATTGGTTATGCATTTCTTTTTTGCTTAGAGATAGACACAATGTAGCAGTGGTTTCCTTTTCTATGCCAGCTCAGTAGGTCAAGTTTGTGTGATCTGCTTGTGTGGTACTGTGGTGCAAATGCACAGGATGGGAACTAATACGTTGTCTTCACACATGATGTTTGTAAATTAACAAAGATAAACATGAATTTGAAGTTCAATAAATATGTGAAGATAGCAGATTCGAAATTAAAAATGTGAAGGAAGTTAGTGAATACGAGTCTGATAGATTTATAAACTCTTGAGACAAGTTTGCAAAAGAAAATGTGAAATACTATAGATAAAACTACAATGCTGAGCACATAACAAAGAAGAACTACTAAGATCAACCTTTAAGTATAATAGGAAGAGTGGCCTCCTGCACTGCAGTCATCCGTTCATACCCAGCAGCTTTAACACCTTTTAGTGTCAAGGGAGACAGGGAGCATTCATCAAACCTATCATGTAAAATGTGAGAACATCCAAAAGGACCAACATTAATAATTGCATAATCATCAGTTGTACCCAGTGTTTCAAATTTTCAGTACATGCTTGCAACTATTCAGAGAAATAGCAGATGATCTATGCACAATGCCAATCATAGATCATAGCCATATTATTCACAAATACACTGAGACAAGCATAGCAATAACTTACTTTGGATTCAATAATTTATAACATTTTCATCAAGTAGGACATCAAACTGTGGAAGCATCAATTTGCGTTAAGGAAAAGCTGCAGGCTGTAGCAGCCCCAGTAACAAGGATCGGACAAATTAGAAATGCATAATTTGTTGCTTCATCAAATAAGTGACAATCCGCTAATGAAGTAAGCTTTTAGCCCAACCATAAAAACCTAGATGATCATAGACTACTGATCTACTCCTTCCGAACTAGAAAGGTTGCTATATTTTGGGATGGAGATGGTAAGTTTTTTTCAGAGCTGAATCAAAGAAAACAGGCAACATTGCATCAGAAAACATTTAAAGGAGGAGCTACCTCGTCTGGCTCAAATACGAATCACCACCTCCACTCTCTCTGGTGTGCACAACACCCTCCTGATCAACTGGCTCTCCTTTAATTGACTCAAAAGGAGCTGAATTTTTAGCTGGACTCTTCACCAGATCCTTCTCACCACCGTCGTCATCAAAGAGATCATCCTCGAAGCCTGATGGACCATCATCCTCATCAACTTCCCCCAGCTCACTGTCATCTTCTGACAAGCCAAAATCAAACATTTTACCACCCCTCGACCGCCTATCGCTAAAATCTGCATCGCCCCCTCTCCCGCCTCTCCGTGGTCCCAAACTTCCCACATTCCTGCCTCTCGTGCCATGGTCACGCCTTCTGCTAGAACCTCTAGAGTCAATAGAATCGGTTTCATCATCCTCACTGTCATCTAAATCACTTCCCCTCCCACCTCTCCGCGATACACCAGACATCCTTCCACCGCGACCGCGTCTTCCCCTCGGAGACCCAAACCCACCTTCATCATCATCCAAATCACTGTACCTCCCGCCCAGGCCACGCGGTCCCTTTGGAGATTGAAACCCAGGCTCATCATCGTCAAAATCATATCCCCTCCGCGACACATTTGGCCAACCTCCCACCTCGGCCGCGCTGCCCCCTTGTAGACCGAAACCCACCACCATCATCATCGAAATCGTTTCCCCTCCTCCCTCCATACGAAAATTCTGACGACCTCCCTCCCGATCATTTCCCCTCCTTCCTCTTTGTGAAAATTCTGATTGTCTCCCTCCCCGCTCCCGCCTTCCCCTCGCGGAACAAACCCGACCTCATCCTCCCATCATCATCGTCGCCCAGCTCATTATTACTCACCATCCTCCCCCTCCTCTCAAACCCACGCCTATCGCCGCCGCGAAATCACCGCCACCGAATCTCGACCTCGGTGGCGGGCCCCTCGGTCCCGCCCCCTCGGCCTCCCCTCGAGGCAGCCGCCCGCGCGTGGAGCCTCGCCTTCGTCGCCGCTGCTGAGGCCGAGGTGGAACGAGTCGGTCTTGAGGTCGCTGATCCAGTCGCTGAGCTCGGCCTCGTCCTCGATCAGGCTCTTCGCGGCAGCTCCTGCGCCGGGGCCGGCGCGCGAGGAAGAGAAGCGGGGCCAGCGGGCGGCGCCATTCCGCAGCGGGGCCTGGAGGAGCCGGGGAATGGTGGCCCGCGCGGGGGAGGGCGGGCATCGGGAGGCCGCGGCGCGGCGGAGGAGGCCGAGGAGGTGGTGGTGGCGCCGCATGGCGGCGGCGGAGGATGGACGGTGGGCTGGGTTTAGGGTTTAACACAGGACAGCGGGCTGAGGAATTGGGGGTTTTTGAGAGGAAATGGGGAGAGCTTGTCGGCCGTCCGATTTGATAGATCTATCAATTTCAGATCTAGCAACCGTCCGATTGTGAGCCGCGACGGTTCAGAATTTCAGATCTAGTACTGTATCAAATTATCCAAGTCACTTCACTTCAGGTTTAAAGATCGTTTCTTTTCAGATTTAGTACTCGACTTTTCAGATTTGATCGTTTCTTTTTTAAAGATTTTATTTGAATTTTTTGTAAATTCTAGTTATACACTATTTAGGTTTATCGCGAGATACATGCAAAGTCCGATCGGCGCTATCTAGTTGACGTGGCACATATTGTCAAACCAACCAATTAACAATTGAATCCTTATTACACTAGTCTATTTTCTTTTGGGTATGGAATCTTTGGCGATAAATATTCTTTAAACCTTGTATTATTTTTAAGATCCATTTGAACCATCGTACTCCACACAAAATATGTAACAGAACGAGTCCAATATTGATTGTATTCAAACATTCAAAAGTAATTTACTTAAGTTGTGGAAATAATTAGGTTTTATAATGGAAGTAACTCTGCATAGCATTGAAAGTAAATGTAGTGGATGGTGTTGAAATAAGGCACTATGCAAAGTAAAATGTAGAGAAGATTCACGAGTAAATACAATTTAATTTGTTATTTTAATGTATCACTATGTCTTTTTTTAGAAAAGCAAATTTATCTTCATATATGAAGTAATTATAAGAGAATATAGAAGTTATTATAAGTAAGTAGTACACTACTAGGGAAAAGTAGCTCTAGAAAATATTACTTCCTCCGTTTCATATTATTAGACTTTCTAGTATTGCCCACATTCATATAGATGTTAATGAATCTGCGTGCGTGCATAGATTCATTAACATCTATATGAATGTGGACAATGCTAGAAAGTCTTATAACCTAAAACGGAGGTAGTAATATTTTCTTAGAGTTACTAAACATTCGACAAAATACCTACACTGCAAGATAATTTTAAAATAAGAAACAATTTTCCCAAAAAAATAAGAAAAAATAGAAGTAATTATGATTTATGATAATTACTTTAAGCTTTATTGAATTTACTTTCATAATAACTAATTATTAAATAAATCAAATTTGAAAGTAATTTATATATCTAATTAAAGTATTTTTTATCAGAATATAATCATGTAAAATCTTGTTATAAAGATTGAATTACAACAAATTACAACGAATATAATAGTATAATTCGGTTGTAGGTCGGATAAGTAATTCAAAAGTAAATTTTAGGAATATATTTTCCATGCATACTCCCACGTGGGAAAGAGATGCATGCTATTTTTATGGTAGGTTAGAATGGCAGCCAGTTAAGAATAACTAGTACACATGCACTTTCACGTCCTTGGATTTTATGTAAATCTGTGGTTTGGCAGTATTTTACATGAACTTCCAGCCAGTCATAGGAATTGACAATTGGCATAGAAATTTTGGAGAATTCAACTATGTACAAAGTTTTTTCTTATTGGCCCCTTTGATTCACACCACACGTGGTAGCAATGTATTCCTTAATTTCATTAAAGAGATAAGTGAAATGAACAATTTGGTAAAACAGCATAAACCATCTCAATGGTCACTAGTTTTGAGATTTGACCCATTTATTTTGGGAACTAGCTAGTAATATGTCGACATTTTTTGAGGCTCAAAACTTTCAAATTTTTAACCATATGATTTGTCATCAACAGTTGAAATGGGTACACACAAGTACAAACCACTAATCTTAGCATCCAAGTTGATTGAACGGTAAGAAATTGGTCAACATGTATAATGGAAAAATAATTCAAAAGTAAAACACATGCTCTTGAAAAAATTACAAATACTAATTTTATACAAATGTAACTACCCTGTAACTATCATGTAACTACTATATAACTAGGGTATAAGTACTATGTAACTAGTATATAACTAGCGTGTAACTACTATGTAACTAGAGTGTAAATGCTATATAAGTAGATTAACAAACATGAAGTTGTGCTGGCTTAGTGGTTTGAATGCTGCCCTATGTATGAGCAAGGCCAAGGATCGATTCCTGTCCACGACACATTATATGCTGTTTTTTATCTTGTTGCACGCACGAATCTTGAAGCGGATCTAAAAGCTGAAAATTTGACGGTTTTCTTTGAAGAAAACTGTCGCAAGTTTTCTAGCAATTCCGTTAAAAAATATAGTCGCTCTGATGGACGTTGGGCTGGGTTTAGGGTTTAACACAGGACAGCGGGCTGAGGAATTGGGGGTTTTTGAGAGAAAATGGGGACAGATTGTAAGCCGTCCGATTTGATAGATGTAGCAACCGTCCGATTGTGAGCCGCGACGGTTCAGAATTTCAGATCTAGTGTCAAATTATCCAAGTCACTTCACTTCAGGAGGGTACTCGACTTTTCAGATTTGATCGTTTCTTTTTTAAAGATTTTATTTGAAATTTTCGTAAATTCTAGCCGGTGTGTATATAATACTCCCTCCGTTTCACAATGTAAGTCATTCTAACATTTCCCACATTCATATTGATGTTAATGAATCTAGACTATCAATATAAATGTGGAAATGTTAGAATGACTTACATTGTGAAACGGAGGAAGTATTTAATTAAGCTTATCGCGAGATGCATGCACAGTCCGATCAGCGCTATATAATTTACGTGACACGTATTTACATGCGGATGTCAACACCAACCAATTAACAATTGAATCCTTATTACACTAGTCTATTTTCTTTTGGGTATGGAATCTTTGGCGATAAATAGTCTTTATACGAGTCCGATATTGATTGTATTCAAACATTCAAAAGTAATTTACTTAAATTGTGGAAATAATTAGGTTTTATAATGGAAGTAACTCTTCGTAGCATTGAAAGTAAATATAGTGGATGGTGTTGAAATAAGGCACTATTAAAAGTAAAATGTAGAGAAAATTCATGAGTAAATACAATTATTTTTTATTCTAATGTGCCACTATGTATTTTTTAAGAAAAACAAATTTATCGTCAGATATGAAGTAACTATAAGAGAATATAGAAGTTATTATAAGTAAGTGGTACACTACTAGGGAAAAGTATCTCTAAGAAAATATAAGTAATTGTTAACAGTAAGTACGCTACTGAAAAATATGTACTTTAGAAAAATAGAAAAATAAAAGTAACCTTCAAACATTAGAAGTAAAACTAAAGAAACATAAATAAGTAACAGCACCGCTAGACGAAGTAACTCCGAAGAAATAGAAGTAACTTTTTTTTCATGGTATTAAAAGTAACTCTCAACAAAAATAGGACTAACCATTCGAGAAAATACCTACACTGCTAGATAATTTTAAATTAAGAAACAATTTTCCCTAAAAGAAGAAAAAAATAGAAGTAATTATGATTTATGATAATTACTTTAGGCTTTATTGAATTTAGTTTCATAATGACTAAGATTAAATAAATCAAAATTGAAATTAATTTACATATACAATTAAAGTATTTTTTTATCAAAATATAGTCATGTAAAGTCTTGTTATAAAGATTTAATTACAACGAATACAATGGTATAATTCGGTTGTAGGTCGGATAAGTAATTCAAAAGTAAATTTTAGGAATATATTTTCTATGCATACTCCCACGTGGGAAAGAGATCCATGCGATTTTTATGGTACTCTCTCCGTCCTATAATATAGGAAGTTTTAGAGTTGGACACGGTTATTAAGAAAGTATGTAGAAGTGAGTGGTGGAGGGTTGTGATTGGATGAGTAGTGGAGGTAGGTGGGAAAAATGAATGGTGGAGGGTTGTGATTGGTTGTGAAGAGAATGTTGGTGGAGAAGTTGTTATATTTTGGGATAAATCCTAAGGACTAAAAGTTGTTATATTTTAGGACGGATGGAGTAGGTTAGAATGGTAGCCAGTTAAGACTAACTAGTACACATGCACTTTCATGTCCTTGGATTTTATGTAAATATATGGTTTGTGGTTTGGTAGTATTTTACATGAACTTCCAGCCAGTCATAGGAATTGACAATTGGCATAGAAAATTTGGAGAATTCAACTATGTACAAAGTTTTTTCTTATTGGCCCCTTTGATTCACGCCATATGTGATAGCAATGTATTCCTTAATTTCATTAAAGAGATAAGTGAAATGAACAATTTGGTAAAACAGCATAAACCATCTCAATTGTCACTAGTTTTGAGATTCGACCCATTTCCTTTGATGTGGATTTACATTAGACCATATCAGCTAGGTAGAACTCATCCAACGTAACTATAAAGGTGAGTCTACCTCGAGCTCTCTCTCTCTCTCTCTCAGACTAGTTTGAAGTGAGAGAAGACAATTGTGAACAATGAAAGGGTTAAGCACGGAAGCAATCAACAATGGTGTCCACATCAGTGTTCTTAAGGCGACAAGACGAGGCAAGGTGACCCACCCATGCTCAATTGCCTAGGCGACGCCTTAAGCGTTTAAGGCGAGGCGATGCCTTACACACAAATACAAGAGGCATAATAGAGATATATGAGGCAAAAAAAGAGAGGAAGAACATGAAGGAGCGAGGAAGTTCCATTTGAGAAGAAGGGAGTAGCAGGAGGGAGACAGCCGATTTTTTTTAATCTAAACACATGCAGCCCTTTTATTACGTATCTGAGCACACCATATTCATAATTCCATTTCTAAACATGTACATGTACAGGAACACATCAATCCCTCGATCTAATGCCTAACTAAATAAATGAACCTTTTGCAACCTTGTTTCTAAGTAATAACGTCACATGTTAGCAGCCCGGTAATGTAAACTTATTTATTTGTAAACTAGTAGCAATTGTTTTGGTCTATTAGCTTGCTATATTCAGATTGTACTTAAAATATGTGTAACAATGATTTGTAAAAGCAAAATAACATATTTTGATTAATAAATATGTCAAACATTAATACAAAGTAACACAACTCAATTCAATGGCCTATTATTTTATTGGACATTATATTATGGAACAACGCTTGAACATTATGTTATGGAACAATGCCTGCATTTGAGTATCTTGTCTACGGATTGAAATATGGGTTATGTGTGCTTATATTTGGAATTAAACTGATGCATATGCTTACATGTAAACTGACAGCCATCTTCTCTTTCCATCTTTCCCATGTTTCCAATCTCTGCCCGCCCTATTCTCTATTTTTTTTCCATCTTTCACCTTTCCCTCTCCCTAAATTGGCACACCCCTATTCTCTATTTTCTTTCCATCTTTCACCCTTCCCTCTCCCTAAATTGCCACACATGCAATTTCCATCCTATCTTCACGCGATTTCATTCCCAGCATGCCCTTGACCCCACCTTGCCCGTGTCTACCTGATTCACGAGATATTAGGATCCAAGACGTGTAGAAGGGTAAGCGGTGGGGACGCTATGCTCCCTAACGACGCTCAGACACCTAGGCGTCAGACACTTCAGCAATGCTTTTAAAACCATGGTCCACATGGAAAGAAATGAGCCGAATAACCTTCGGTACTTGTTTATAAATTACAACCATATCCATGGGAATCATTTTGGTCATGTGCATTATCATATCCTTGATGGAAAGTTAAGAAATAATTGAGTTCTTCATGCAACATATGAATTTGGTATAAGCTTCCAACGGTTACAGCTTGTGGCAACCGCCGGGATTTGGAAACAAAATAACTGAAGTAGTAGTATATATATAGGCACAGAAATATATCATAAGCCTCCCCAAAATTTACAGCGCCGGTTAAAACAAACATCAGCCGTTTATAGCTCGTGAAAGATGCAATTTAAACAGGCACGTCACATGTAAAGGCTTTATACATAATAATAAGAAAAAAAGAGTTAATCAATCTAATAATTCGTGCTTGCTGAAAATTCTTGTAGAACTGAGGATCTGGGGGAGCAACTCTCGTTAGAAGATATCTGATGGCAAACTTTGTTAACATCACTTGCTGTTGGTTGATTTTCCATGGTGAAACTGCAGCACAATGCATGTGACATTATCTAAGGTAAGCCGAGAGCGGGCGACTTCTGTGAGCTTCATGGCTGCCGCTTTCGGACCATCTTGTGCTTTCAAAAGAGAAACAGCGTCCTTGTTGACAAAAGATGTAAACGCTAGTTAGCATTGGACCAAATGAGATACAACCAATATGCGAGCTTTTGTGAACTGTGTGTGCGTGCGTGCACTCACCCGGGCAGGTGGGCGTGTGAGAGCGAATATAGTGAATGGAAATTCTTTCTTTTTATGTAAGTGCAAATATTCATATGGCTCTAGTAGAGAGCACAATAGTATTACTTAAGTGATGTCGTTTTCTTTGTCGCATAATCAACAATTGCGATTCAACAGGTGATACCTCATTTCGCATGACATCCCAAAGCCCATCAGTAGCAAGAACCAGGTATTCCAAGCCTTCATCGACCACTTTTTCCTGCATATTCATAGTAGAATATCACAAAAGATTCATAAACAATGTTCAACAGGCTTTTCCATGAACAAGTTTTGTGGCTCATAAGAAATCAGTACTGTGAACAACTTTTCAGAAGGGTAAAATCAAATGCAAGGGAGAAACACATAGCATGTGAATTTTAAATGCTGGATTACATAAGTTTTCAGGAGTCTCATAGGTTACAACATGGTACTAATTTTTAACTGTTTGATTCAGCGATCAGTGGTCCAGATCACAGGTGTGATTAAAGTGATTAATCAGGGACGTCAACATTTCGCACATAGACTGCATTTGCAGGCTGTTAAGCACTGCAGCAGATCCATTTCATCTAGGTTGACAATATCTATACTGGCTATTTCATGATCCCAAGTGCATAAGAAACGGTGGGTAAGACAAAACCAATACAAAACTGAAGTACTGAACTATTAACATGTAAGGGGCAGGGAACCTCTGCAAACTGAACTTCAATAAGATACCTGAATGTCTGGTTCTGCTTTAACATAGCGCTTCATTAAACGATTGCCAAATGCACGGGACACTGCCAGAATTCCATCAACCCTCCATATATCTGTTGTGACATGATCAAACTTTTCAGGTTTTCATTCTTACTCGTATTCGATTAAATTAAAGCTGGCTAAATACATTAGGAGTATTCTGATAGTTAAAAGGGCTTACCATCTGAAACAACAATGCCTCCAGCATCCTCAATTCTCTTTCGCTCATCTTTTTTGTTAGGTTTGTGATCTTCAGACAGTGGGACAGCTAAAAAGCATGGAAATAAACAAGATTGAAATGTAAGAACAAAAAAGAGAACAAATACCATTCCACAGTATATAGAGTATTTGGCATGTGCCAATTTCTGAAAATGGTATAGAAACATATCAAAATTGGTGCAATTTGATAAAAACTACTAGAGACAAGATCCTTCACAACACAGGAAAAAAAAGAAACACTTAATTTTCAGTTGACAAAGAGGTTTCAGGGCATACTGAAAAGTAACCATTTATAGCTACAACAATATGGCAACTTGAATGGAAGTTTCTTCACTAACAAAGAAACACAACCAATAAAATATTACCTTTTCCGGCTTTTAGAGCAACGGCACGTGAATCACCAACATTAGCTACATATAGGCGGTTGCCAATCAAAATGGCAGCCACTGCTGTTGAACCATCATCCCTATAACGATCAGAAGATATTGACTGTAGGAAATCAGCGTCAGTTTTCAGAAACGTTTGGTCTGCATTTTGCAAAAGCAGTTAACGAAATGAGAACATTATTACTTTCTGGCTCTGAATCAGAACATACAGAAGAGGTACAGCCGAAATGAAGGGGAAAAAACATTACTTATAGCGAGCTTTGTGTCTTTCAGGAACTTAGGATGCTTCACGAGGTTTTTAAATAGATGTTTCTTCAGATATTCAGCAGCACGTGGTCCTCCATGACCTAATGTATGCAATCTTCAGACAAAGATATGATAGGGAACAAAATTACTAGTGCACCTTAATGAAAGAAAAGATTGAATACACTACCATCAAATACACCAAATAAGCTGACTGTTTCTCCGTTGACCGTGGTTGACTTTATGCTCAAGCGATCCTCCATAGAAGGCCTCCTCCCCTGGAAACTTGAATATCCCCAGCTCAATTTACCATCCTTACTGCCAAAAAAAAAAAGTATTTGATATCATGTCCTCTCAATTCTCAAATCTCTAATAGAAGGATTATAAGTAGAGAAATTTGGAGAAATTCTGAAATTGCACAGATAAGCCAATTTCAACTGGGCAGCAGGTAAAATACACACCTACAGCCAACTCCATCGCCGTCAAATCTCGACCTCGGCGGCTGCCGCTTCGAGTTCCGCCCCCTCCGGCCTCCCCTCGAGGCAACCGGTCCGCGTGAGGATGCCTCGCCTTCGTCGCCGATGCTGACGCCGAGGAGGAGCGAGTAGAGCTCGACCTCGTCGTCGCCCAGGCCCTTCGAAGCAGCTCCGGCGCCGCCGCGCGAGGAGAAGAAGCGGGGGGCGGCGCCGCCATTCCGCAGCGGGCCAGGAGCATGGAGACTGGGGCGTGGGCCCGCGCGGCTGGAGGCGGCGGACGTCGACGAAGCCGCGGCGCGGCGGAGGAGACCGAGGAGGTGGTGGCGCCACATGGCGGAGGCGGAGGCGGAGACGGCGGCCTTGGGTTTAGGTTTTTAACGATTTTTCTTTTTGCAACCGGTAAACAACTGTCGCAAAAGTTCCCTTTAAAAAAAACTTTTTTTTGGGAGTTTTAGAACTTTTTTTAAAAAAAACTTAAAAATAGTAACTGTTATGAAACAAATTTTATTGTGGACGATGTTTCCTACAGAGACAAGGGACACTTTCAACGGATCCACGTGCTGCGCTGGGCATACCATAGTTCTTCCGTGCGTCTTTATCGTGGCGGAAACAGAACAAGAGGGAAGAGGGAAAGACCCGGACGATTCCATAAATAGAATAAAAAGGTAAATAAGATCAAGCAGAACCAGTAAGTATGAGTGGAAAGCTTACTACAGAAGGAAGCTTACGTCGGAAGAAACCATAAGATATCTTATCACGGAAAGAAGCTTGAGGCATAAACCAGCTTATAGTGGAAGCCAGCTTGCGGGAAAAGCCAGCTTACAGTGAAGCCAGAAGTCAGCTTTTAGGAGAACCCAGCTTACACTATAAGTCATCAACTTCCTCTGCTATAAATAAGACCCTGAAGGTTCAAGGCGAGACAGATCTCTTTGGAGCACCTCGACTCTCCTTATTATGTAGATTGTAATCAATTTCATAAGAAACTAGATGAATACTCCGCCGCGTTGCTGCGAGAAATTAAGTTTGTATAGTATGTGCAAATAAGCTATATTATATTTTGTAAACCAAAATAAAATGACTTCATATGTTTTATATAATTAACACATGATTGTAAATATAATGGAAGGTGAACATATTTTATGTAATTGATACTTATGAATTTTGAACTAAAAAACAATTGAGATTTTATGGTTTTATGAGAGAAGAAAGAAGAGACTATTTGTACCCTAAATATATCATCCAAAGGCTAAAAATTATTGGGATGATGTGACTTCATGAGAGAAGAGAGAAATAATATTAATTACACTTAGTGGAGATGAACTATATAAGTATATAGGATAAAGCTTCCACTTGCTCATAATTTTTGTGTTCCATAGCTTTGTGTTCGTCTGCTTGTGTGCTGATCAGTAGAATAGAATGATTTCTTAATAGTAACTACAGTTGTGGTGTTTTACTATAATATAATTATTATACAATATATAGTTACATTTTAACTAAATTGCGGTTATAATATAATTACCCTATAACTACATTTTAATTATATTTTTCCTCTGTATAACTTAGGTATAAAGCTACATATATTTTTTTATACAAGTTATATTATTATAATATAATTATGGTGAAATTACATCATACTATAAGTTAGATTTGATTTTTTTTTTCATTCAAAAAACTTGTGGCAGTATTTAGATAGTCCTTTTTTGAATTTTTTTAATATATCATTTTGGATATTTTGCATTATCATATCGTTGAAGCAAAGTTCAAAACAAAAGAAATAGTCTTGATTTAGAGCAGCTTAAATTGCTTGGGCAGTGTAAGCCATTACGAACATACTTACATGGGAATATTAAGTGAAAACCATTAAAACAATAGTTACATTATAACTAAATTATAGCCATTGTATAATTATCCTATAACTACATTTAATTATGAGTAAATTGCAACCATGGTACAACAACTTGATAAATAGGTACAATTTGGTGCAATTACTTAAAAAATGAGCGCTATAGTGCAACAACTTGGCATTAATGAGCAATTTAGTATAACAACTTAATAAGTGATCGTATAAATGCAATAACTTGCAAGGTAGATACTTATCTAAAAAAAACTTGCAAGGTAGATATGATTTTGATACAATAAATTAAGAAGTCATGTGACAACTTAATTATTTGGAGAATTTTTTATATAAATTCAAATTTTTATATACTTATTTTGACAACATACTAGCGTGAATTGGTATAAACATATTTATATTTTTAAAGATTAAATTCAATATTATAAGGTAATATCCGTAGAATTATTGTGTATTGGCATATTGACATCGTGAAAAAACTCACCTAACATATGCTTAGCCAAATTGATTAACCAAAATACTAAATTATCAAGTTCTTGTACTAGAACGCACCCACTTGTCAAGTTGTTGCACTCGGATGTTCAATTCTCAAGTTCTTGCATTATATCGCACACACATACCAAGTTGTTGTACTGTGGGTGCAATTTACTATTTAATTATATTTTACCTATATCTTAATGCCTATATACCTTAGGTATTAAGCTACATATATTTTTTTCTCAAACTTATACACAAGTTATATTATTATAATGTAGTTAGGCGAAATTACATTATACTATAGTTAGATTTAAAAATTATTTTTTCACTCGAAAAACTTGTGGCAGTTTTTAGATAGTCCCTTTTTGTATTTTTTTTAACAAATTTTGCATGAATATACCATTTTGGATATTTTGTATTATCATATCATTGAAGCAAAGTTCAAAACAAAAGATAAGAGTCTTTAATTTGATGTGATTTACAAATCTTGGAGCAGCTTAAATTGCTTGGGCAGTGTACGCCATTTCGAACATACTTATATGGTAATATTAAGTGAAAACCATTAAAAAATTGAAACCCGTCCAGATCTAGAAGTTCCGTAAATTAATGAAAATACATTCCCACCAAATTTTAAGTACAAACTCAACTTTATTCTAAGGAAAAACTAAAGATTTGGTGAGAATGGGTTCACAATAATATCTATCTCTAGTAATTTTTTTTATGAAAATAAATATTGATTCTTTTCCTTTCAAAATAAAGATCCTTCATGTGAAACATGAGTTTTGAAGAAGCAAAGAGCTTCGCAATCATGATTATAAGCTTGCGGCGCTTGCTGCAGCTGCCAGCAAATAGGCATGAAAATGATCGAATACAATATTATTTTTTATTATTTTTACAAAAAATGGTAATGGTCTGGAATTTAGTTTTTCATATTTATAAATTTAACTATTCAGTGACAATTTTAATATGACGCACGGAGAAATTAAAAAAACAAAATTTTACAGAAGAAATAATATTATTTTTTACGCAAAATGGTAACGGTATGATAGAGAAATTTCTATACGGGTTTCATCCCTATTAGCAACGCCGGGGTTTGGCAAACAATAACTAACGAAGTATACAGGCACAGAAATAAATCATTAGCCACCTAAAAAATTTGGAACACTTCTTATGCCATAGCTAACTTAATATTTCACGGCCAGCTACCCCTAATAGCAGGAGACCCGAAATCAAACAACCATCAGATGATTAGCTAGTAAACTGTGCACATCAGATTTAAAAGCTTCCTACATAACCAAAAAAAAAAAAAAAAAAAAACGAGTCAAGCAATCTAGTAATAATCTTGTTGAACCGCGGATCAGGGGACCAACTCTCGTTTCAAGATATCTGGTGACAAAACTTTGTTAACATCAGTTGCTGTTGGTTGATTTTCCATGGTGAAACTGCAGCACGATGCATGTGATGTTGTCTAAGGTAAGCCGAGAGTGGGCGACTTCTGTCAGCTTCATGGCTGCCGCTTTGGGTCCATCTTGCGCTTTCAAAAGAGAAACAGCATCCTTGTTGACAAAAGATGTAAAATGCTAGTTAGCATTGGACCGAATGAGATACGCGCTCGCCCAAAGGCAAAGCTGTGTGTTAGGGGTAAACATAGTGGATGTCATTCAGTTTTCATGTAAGCAGATATTTCTTTCTGCTGTTTTCTTCTCAGTCGCATAATCAACAAACAGGGATTCAACAAGTGATACCTCATTTTGCATAACATCCCAAAGCCCATCAGTAGCAAGAATCAGGTATTCTAAGCTTTCATCGACCACTTTTTCCTGCATATTTACAGTAAAACATCACAAAAGATTTATAGGTGATGTTCAATAGGTTTTTCCATTAACAAGTTTTGTGGCATATAAGGAATCAGTGTGTGAACAATTAAGTAGAAGGATAGGATCATATGCAAGGGAGGAACACACAGCAGGAGAATTTGAAATGCTGAATTACATGGGTTTTCTCATGACCAATCAGGAACATCGACATTCCCAGATCACAGGTGAGATTAAAGTGATCGATCAGGAACATCAACATTTTCCAGATAGACTGCACTTGCAGGCTGTTTGGCATTGCAGCAGATCCATTTCATTCAGGCTGATATGTGTACAGACTATTTCATGATACCCAAGTGCATAAGAAGTGGGTATTATGGTTTAGTAAGACAAAACCAGTACAGAAAAGCTGGTCCTTGTCCACATAAAAATGTAAACATGCAAGGGGTGGAGACCCAGTGCAAAAAACTAAACTTTAAAAAGATACCTGAATATCTGGTTCTGCTTTCACATAGTGCTTCAATGCACGGTTGCCAAATGCACGGGACATTGCCAAAAGTCCATTAACCCTCCATGTATCTGCTTTGACATGATCAAACTTTTCAAGTTTTCATTCGTACTTACTATCAGATTAAGCTAAAGCTGGCTAAATACATCAGGAGGATTTTCGTGATTAAAAGAGCTTACCATCAAAAACAATAATACCTCCAGCATCCTCAATTCTTTTCTGCTCATCTTTTCTGTTAGGCTTATGATCTTCTGACAGTGGGACAGCTAAAAAAGCATGGAAAGAAACAAGATTTTAACGGAACAACAAACAAGAGAATAAATGCCATCTTACAGTTTCTAGATTATTTGGCATGCTGTAACTTATTAAAGTGTTGTAACAACATATCAAAAGTTAGTGCTCAATTCCTCACTATTGTTGATAAAATCTACATATGGCGGGATCCTTTGTAACACAGGAAAAATAGAAATAGTCATTTGAAAGTTAGAATCGGGTAGTGCGTCATATTTTGATATTTTCAGTTGACAGAAAGGTTTCAGGGCATACTCAATAGCAACCGTTTATAGTTATATGAAAATCTGAAGTGAAGTGTCATCACTAACAAAGAAACACAACCAATAAAATATTACCTTTGCCAGCTTTTAGAGCGACGGCACGTGAATCACCAACATTACCAACATATAGGTGGTTGCCAACCAAAATAGCAGTCACAGCTGTTGAACCATCATCCCTAAAAGGATTAGAAGACACTGACTCTAGGAAATCAGCATCAGTTTTCAGAAATGTTTGGCCTGTATTTTGCAAAAGCATTCAAGAAAATGATAACATTAGTACTGTAGCACTGGACCTGAACATTCAAACGGGTAGTACCGCGGAGCAAGAGGGAACACATTACTTATAGCAAGCTTTGTGGTCTCTAAGAGAGCTCAGGATGATTTACAAGGTTTTCAAACAGATGTTCCTTAAGAGTATTCAGCAGCAAGTGATCTCCATGACCTAATGTATGAAAATGTTAGGACAAAGACATAATAGGAATGAAAAAACTTAAATGAAAGAAAGTTCAAGGATAGTACCATCAAAATACACCAAATAGGCTGACTGTCTGTTCATTGATCGTAGTCATCTTTATGCTAAACCGGTCCTCCATAGAAGGCCTCCTCCCCTTGAACTTGAATAACCCCAGCTAAGGTCTACCATCCTCACTACCAAAAAGGTCATTGACATTATTAATTTCATGTGCCGTCTCAAATATCTAGTAAAAGGACCACAACTACAGGAAGTTCAAGAAATTCTGAATTGCCCGGACAAGCAACTTCGAATGCCAGCAGGTAAATACATACATAATGTGGCATTCTAGTCCTATATTACAATCATATAAAGAAAACTAAAATATGTAAGATGTTTAGTACAGCTTCTGAAACAGAATCGAACTACATGTCAACCACAAGTTCAGAAAAGGCAGCATTAGGCGCAGTCCCTATCATAGACTGAACACAACCAAGTTTATATTCCCCCGTAAGCATCAAGGCAATCACTATTACTCATGGAACATCATTTCCACGAGCAAACCAGCGACGGCATCGCGCTGCTAACAGCGCACGTAATCATCGAATAATCCGGAATAGTAATTAGACCTTGATATTTAATTACCTCGCGGAGCCGCCGGTAATCCAGCGCGTTGGACTGCGACGGCGACCGCGTGCGCGCAGCCGACCCCGCGGCCGCCGGGCCTCATCCGCGCGGAGCAAACGACGACGACGACGACGAGCCGCAGCCCACCCCGCAGAACCCGGCCAGCCGGGGAGCCCGCGGGGCCGCTGAGTACCGCCGGCGGAGGCGCGGCGGCGGCGCGGCGCCCCACGGCCGCCGCCTCAATGCCGACCAGGAGCCCGCAGGCCGGCGGCGCGCGCCATCCCTGAGGCATCCGGCTGAGCAGCGGCTTGCAGGCGAGGCCCCCTCCGCCGCTTCGGCCTTCGCGGGCGGCGCAGCGGTGAGTCGGCGGCGACGGAGGCCCGGGCGGGCACATAAAACAATTTTTTTTGGCGTTGTTTATCCGGTGCAGGGGAGAAAATGACGTCGTGTCACGTGCTCGCGAATGAGAGAGAGAGAAAGCGAGAAAAATTGTTTGTAATGAATAGATTGAGGGCCCTTTGATTTATAGGAAAATTATAAAAATTTTGGAGGATTTTAATCCTATAGAAAAATTTCCTATGAAGCCCTTTGAAACAAAGGAATTCTTATGGAATGGACAATCCTAGAGATTTTGGAGGAAATTTAGCAAGAGTTTCATGAGGGCCCATTTGAATCGAAGGAATGAAAAAACGGAGGAATAGGAAAAACATAGGATTATGACATAAATGTAAGTGTAAAACAGATGATTGCAGAACACAGGAAAAATATAGGAATGACCGTTTGATTCCATGAGGTTCTACCTCTTGTTAACATTACTCCAAAACTTATATGGGAAGAGGCATTCCATAGGAATTTTATAGGATTCCATAGGGTTCATTCCTTTGATTCAAAGGGCTTTGTAGAAAAAATTCCTATATGAATAAAATCCTCTAAAATTTCTATGAATTTCCTTTGAATCAAAGGGGGCCTCAACTTCTTGGTAACTTTTCTTTGAGTCTATCTCTCTCATCAAATTCCTGTGTTTTTCCTGCGGTTCAATCAAATGTTCATTCTTATGTTTTTCCTGTGTTTTGCAATCCTCTGTTTTACACTTACATTCCTATCAAAATCCACGTTTTTTCTATTCCTACGTTTTCTTAATCCTGTGATTGAAAGGGCCCTGAAGGAAGAAGATATTAGACGTTACACTTTCTTGCTGGAAATTGATTCGTCTGTTTAATTAGAAATTTATGATACAGATTGATATTGATAGTGTTTGGTTTGATCCACAATCTTTATTTGAAAATATATGTCTTTGGAAATATTTTACTCATAAGTTGAATATTAGTGGATATCCTTGCAGTAAAGAATAACCATGAATACATATTTACTTTGGAGAAAAATCGTACTATAATGTGTGTACTATGACCCTAACTAATAAGGACCCAATTGAAACGCGTGAATTACGTATTGAATAGTTCGATCCATGCTATGCTACAAAAATATTACTCGTATTCTTAAAAATACTTACAATAATAAAAAAAATACCAATAGTCGTACTGCATAAAACATTGAAGTGGTGAAATAGGTTTCCTCGATATCAGAGTAAAGGAATAATTCGTTTCTTTTTATTCCACACGAATAAGAAGAAACCTTGTATGTCTTAAGGAATGAAAATATGGATATCTTTAACCCAAATAGTCTCACATAGAAAAAATTAATGAATTTTTAATCTCTAAATAGCATGAAATAAATCAAGTTTAGGTGGATAATGATCATGTCATATCCTACATCACAGTTTTCTATCTAATATAGTTCAGGATGATATATAATATTTTACATGCTAAATTGGTACAAATACAAAATATAATTGGACATGAGAATAAAGTTCGTGAGATAATATGCTTAGACATAGAGAGATAAGAGAAAAAAGAACAACACATTAGGGCGGGCCTACTATAGATTCAAGCGTATTCATATGTATATCCAAGATTTTTAGATAATATATATACACACACATACATATACATACATACATACTCTATACTTCGTATATGCATTAAAAAAATAAAGAAGAAGCCTTAAACTACTTATCTTGGGCCTTATTTCACCCTTCCTCCACTATTGGGCCCAAATTTCCCACTTCCCTCCCCCTTTCCTCTCTCTCAGGCTCTCAGCCCGCACTCACTTTGCCACTTTGGGCCGCAACTCACTAACTCAGTCCATTTCCCCTCCCCTAACCGGCTAGCCTATACATACATACATACTCTATACTTCGTATATGCATTAAAAAATAAAGAAGAAGCCTTAAACTACTTATCTTGGGTCTTATTTCATCCTTCCTCCACTATTGGGCCCAATTTTCTCACTTCCTTCCCCCTTTCCTCTATCTCTCAGGCTCTCAGCCCGCACTCACTTTGCCACTTTGGGCCGCAACTCACTAACTCAGTCCATTTCCCCTCCCCTAACCGGCTAGCCAAATCCCCAAATCTCTTAATATTTGAATGATTGTTTAGTTACATTGACTGAAAGGGATTTCTTCTTGCAAGTTAAGGATAAGGACATTATCACTTATTTTCAAAATATCAAACATAAAAAAGTTGATCTCTAAATTGTAAGATTTCGTCCCAATTTATCATTTTCTAGTTTTTATGTATTATTTATGTTGGCACTTCGGTATGTTCACCAACTAGTATTTTTATATGTTAAACAATTTCAACTGATGGTGAATTATATCAATGTGTGAACTTATATTCAATTTTATGTTATATTCTCTTTATGTTATATAGTTATTAGTGTGTGATACTATACAAGCAAATTATTAGATTTCTAGGTGTACGAACAAATTTTTTTTACCC
The DNA here is from genome assembly GCA_009805545.1 of Oryza longistaminata. Lineage (NCBI taxonomy): Eukaryota > Viridiplantae > Streptophyta > Magnoliopsida > Poales > Poaceae > Oryza > Oryza longistaminata. The sequence continues at coordinate 851,006 of CM020189.1, read as the reverse complement.
CTTCCTATTTCAAATACACAAGTTTAAAATGTTGGGCCCGCCATTGCAACACAACAATAGCAACTAACCGGTAGAGGGAGGAGTAAACTCCACACGTGCCATTCGACTATGTTCCCTTCGTTTAATTCAATATACGGTTGAAGGGAATGGAAGGGGTAGTGATACTTCTTCCTTTCCTTCCATATTCTCTTCCTTGACATCTCGCTATGGCCATGACCCGGGAGAACTGATGCCTCCTTCTTTTACCAAGTTATGACTTAGGCGACGCTCGCGTTTGTATGACATAACATACCACTACAATAGGATGTGTTACTGCAGTGAATACCGACAGGTTGTCCCGTTTCGCTCTAGCCAAAATCTAATGTCAGTAACATTAGGAGGTAACACTGGAACAAGATTGTATTTTTGGGATAATTGTATTCATTAACGTTGTAGCTATGTAAAATTTAATGCTATTTAATAGTTTAGACAATAAAGTTGCAGTTACTTGAAATTTACTTTTAAAAAAATCTAAACCTAATTAATTTTCACAAAAAATATCCTTTAAAAATGAATCCACGATTAGGACAAAACCGTACAGGCCAGCAAAGCGTGGACCGTTGGCCTAGTCGTCGCCGCCATGCCGTGGAGTCCAACTCCACCCACACCCAACCGCACGAACGAGAACGAAACCAAGGCACCCGTTTTCGTCCTCCGCTTTCCATCGCCACCTCCACCTCCACCGCACTACCACCACGTCCACCACCACCAACCGCCGTGCGGACGCCGCCGGCTTCCCGGCCGCGACGCGGAGGAGGACCGAATTCCCCCCCACCCCTCCGTCCAATCCGCGCGCACCACCTCCGAGGTAAAGCCTCTGCGCTCCCCCTGCTCCGTCGCGCGGCGGGTTCTCCCTCACAGCCAGCCGAGGGGGGCGGTGGCGTCATGCGAGGCGGAGGGAGGGAGGCCGCCGAGGGGGCAAGGCGCCGCCTCAGGCCGGTCTTAATTTGTTACTGCTTCTTCGCTACGATGCCCTGCTTGCTTACTTTTAGCGAATTTTGTGTGGTCTCGTGTGTCTAGAATAGGTAGCGCGGCGTCAGCAAAGGTTTGGGGGGTTTGGTCTACGGCTGCGGAGTTTTCAGCCTTTTAGGTCATGCCATGGTTATAACTGGGTGGGTTAGAATTTTTTTAGTTGCTTGATCGGTTGCTTTTACCTATCATCACAGGGAACAAATAGGTCACAATTGGTAATTCTAATAATTTGTTAATCGGAACGACTATGGGCACTGGTGGTAATTGATGTTTCATATACTAACTGTCACTTTCCTGCTTATCTGTTCATCGGGGTGAAATTGGTGTGACACTTTGGGAGTTGAGATACTCGGCAGCCATACCTTATCTATGCTTTGCAAAGTTTAACCACCATGTATTTGATGGCGACTCCCTCCGAAATAACAGAGAGGGATAGATATACAGAGTTATATATGTTAAGGCTAGGCTAGGTTTGCTGTGGAAATGATTCTTATAAGCTATAGCTGTTTAGTTTATTTTATGGGATCAATCAAATTATAGTTTGATAAAATATATCATCCAACTTTCATGTCTCTCCTAATTATTTCATATTTTCAGATCATAATAATATTATCATTTAGAACATCTTTGTATTATAGTGGGAAGCTGATTTTAACATGATTACTAAAAAGAAGTAATAAGCTCTATCTGAATTAAAAAATAATCAAAATTTGAAACTCAAAATTAGCTTTTGATTTAAATACAAGCATTTTTACCAAACACTGGAATACCCAAAAAGCTGTTGCCCTAAATGAAACACAGTCCGCCACAATACCAAATGGAGCCTTCCTACACGAGGGAAACATCAAATCACCACTTCAGCATTCTATCTATTGTCCAGTTAGCTAAATGTAATAATTCAATATTCAACAATCAAATGAACATTTCCTGTCAGATGTGACGAGTGATTGTCCATGCACAAAATCTAAGCTGACTGTTGTGACATAACAAAGTCAAATTTATTGTTTCCATTTGATTATTTAGTTTAAGAGGATAATTGCTTATGTTGCTGTTCTTTGTTCTGTATCCATATTCATGTGCATATGCGTTACTTCCCTTACTCAATTATGCTTGATAATCATCAGGGAACTCCATGTATGCAAATGTCGCCACCCTTGTAGAATCAATATAGCTGTTCTAGCAGCTAACCTTTGGTTTGGTGGATTTGTGGAAAATGATGATGGGAAGAGAGGACAAATATGTGAGGTCAGTTTCCTCCATCACCAGTTGTTTGAAATGGTTTACAAAGAATAAACGCTTGTTAAATGTTTTGTGTCATAACTTATAGTAACAAGTTAGAACATGAAACATGGAGAGAGTTTGATGATTTCTAAAGAGCAATGGTAATTCGGTGGTTCTACACTAGTTTGGTGGATGTGATCCAAGCTGTCAATAATGAGGCCACACTTTGGTAGTTTGGTCTTTGGCGGGAGCTTCGAAACTCCAAAAGCTGTTGTCTAAGGAAGTAGTTCTTGCGTCCTAGAGAGGTCGGCTTGAGTTTCTTCAGTTTCTGAGTGGGTGTGTGTTGTGTTCTGTAAGACTTTCGGTGGGTGGGTGTCAGGGTTTGTTTAAATCTTGCATTTCTTTCTCTCTCTTAATGAAATGATATGCATATCTCTTGCGTGTTTGAAAACAAATCAGTGCTTCTACTTTCATCACATGATGGTTTTGGACATTTTGGCCTCTGAGAGACCCTGGCATGGATTGACTTGTTGGAACGATTGCTACTGCTCATTTCCTTGTCTTTTGCAGCATATAAACATGAATACAATAATTTCTCTCCAATTTTTCCAAAATAGAAATCTAGCTTCGGTTCAAGATCAGCAAGAAGTCTGACATATAAATGTATGGAAATGACAGCACCAGTATCTGATTAAATTTTTGAGTAAATAATGAAGACTGCTGGTAAAAGGGATTTCTTCTTGTAAGTTAAGGATAAGGACATTATCACTTATTTTCAAAATATCAAACATAAAAAAGTTGATCTCTAAATTGTAAGATTTCTTCCCAATTTATCATTTTCTAGTCTTTATGTATTATTTATGTTGCCACTTTGATATGTTCACCAACTAGTATTTTTATATGTTAAACAATTTCAACCGATGGTGAATTATATCAATGTGTGAACTTATATTCAATTTTATGTTATATTCTCTTTATGTTATATAATTATTAGTGTGTGATACTATACAAGCAAATTATTAGATTTCTAGGTGCACGAACAAAATTTTTTTTACCCCTTCCTATTTCGAATACACAAGTTTAAAATGTTGGGCCCACCATTGCAACACAACAATAGCAACTAACCGGTAGAGGGAGGAGTAAACTCCACACGTGCCATTCGACTATGTTCCCCTCGTTTAATTCAATACTAGAAAATTTTCGCGGCAGCTAGTATAAAATAAGTAAAATGTTCTGATAAGTACACCTCATTTTTTATATATTTAATACCTAAAATTATTTAAACTTTACCCTTTTATTCGTATTAGTTCAATGCATCACGACAGTGAGTTCATGGACATAAGTTGGAAGTTGAATATGTGCACATAAATTCTGAATTCCAATAAACCAAAGTAATGAAACTACTTATTTCACTTTATTCCTCCACATCACTTATTCTCGAGCTGACAGTTTTACCGGATGGTGATTGGACCGTGTGGCACTATTTAGAAATTGATAAATCAAACAATTACTCATGGAGAAAAAGAAAAAAAAAAGAAAAAACTGATTTATGTTGGGCCAGAAACAGAGTGAAAAGGTTAAAGGAAAAACCTAGAACCTTCTCAAATCTAAACTAAAATGGAGAAACACACAGCCTTCTAAAACATGAACAACTCATTTGATCATTCCAATCCCAACCAGCTATTTTTAATTGATAATGCAACATGTCACACTGTCACAATGATCTAATAAACATCTACAGAACAAGTCTGCGATGTGTTCCCTGTCCTCCACGGCTCCACCTCCTGCAAATCCCTGTTGTTCCTCGGGCTGTCGGCCGGTTCCACGGTCCTCGATACCTTTGCCCACCGCATCAGGAAGACAACTCTCAAGCCGATGTGATTATCGGCGCAAAAATCTGGTAGTGAGCTTTGGTGCTGGACAAAGCACCAGTGAGTGTGAGTTGTGTGATACAGCGTTGCTTGCGCCCCTTCACTTGCTCTCTGCCTCTCTTGCTCATGTGCATCATCATCCTGTACCACAAAAAAACTAACTCTGCATTTGGTGTTTGCTAATGGATTGCAACAAACTTATCCAACTCCATGTACGTTGAGGACTTGACTGACGAGTATGTGTCAACCGTTGAGGACGTCAATCAGATATCAATCAAATGACTTTGAAATCAGTGCTTCTACTTTCATCACATGATGGTTTTGGACATTTTGGCCTCTGAGAGACCCTGGCATGGATTGACTTGTTGGAACGATTGCTACTGCTCATTTCCTTGTCTTTTGCAGCATATAAACATGAATACAATAATTTCTCTCCAATTTTTCCAAAATAGAAATCTAGCTTCGGTTCAAGATCAGCAAGAAGTCTGACATATAAATGTATGGAAATGACAGCACCAGTATCTGATTAAATTTTTGAGTAAATAATGAAGACTGCTGGTAAAAATAACATAGTTGAAGTAAGAGAGAAGAGAGAAGAGAGAAAAAAAGTTTGGGTCTCTAGGGACCTGATCAATGAATATTAAAGTCCTGGGATCCATTAAAGTTTTGAGTAAATATTGAAAACAACTACTGAAAACTCGATGTAATAATTATTCTGTCTTTTTTTTAACCATGTATGCAGATTTGAGGACTGGAGATCCGAGCAGTCTGTTATGTCACCACGGAGGCATAATGCTTTAAGTTCACTTAAAGAAAGAACTGCTGGAGTTTTTGCATTCCTAGGAAACCTTGTGCATTCTGAAACCTTAAAGAGATCGGTGCTGCATGAAAAGAAGTTGACAACTAGAACTCTTCATCCTCAGGGACCATTTCTGCAAAGCTGGAACAAGATATTTGTTTTGTCATGTATCTTTGCAGTTTCTGTGGACCCATTGTTCTTCTATATCCCGGTTATCAATGACAACAACACATGCTGGTATTTGGATAAAAAGTTGGAAATCACAGCAAGTGTCCTGCGCTTTTTCACAGATATCTTCTATATACTCCATATCATATTTCAGTTCAGGACAGGGTATATTGCGTCTTCTCCTACAACTTTTGGTCGGGGTGTCTTGGTTGAGGATAGATATGCAATAGCAAAGCGATACTTGTCAACATATTTTCTGATTGATGTCTTTGCTGTTCTACCCCTCCCTCAGGTACTCGGCATACCATGTACTAGTACGTAGTTAAGCTCAGTATGGAACTATTTCATAGTATAGTCACATGATTCTTTAGAATTATGATGGTATGTTGGTGATATACATATAAATTATGATTAGTGGATGCACCTTTGATAGTCCCTACATGAGAAAAATAATAGATATTCACCTCTTTTATGATTTATAATGATATAATGGAATTCACATATTGGAATTATGGGATGATTAGTGAGGATGCACCTTTGGTAGATATCACATCAGAAAAATAAAAGATTTTGATTTTACACTGATGCATGCAATTCACATGTTAGAAAAATGGGGTCATATACAAAGAGTTCTGTCTATTTCTTCTATGAATTTGCAGTCTTAATAGTAGTTATGCGCCTTTGATTTCTCAGTCAAGCTTGTAAGCATGGTCAATTTTGTTACCAGGTGGTTATTTTGGTTGTGCTACCTACTCTTGGAGGCTCAGAGGTTACAAAAGCCAAAAATATCTTGATGTTTATAGTTATATGCCAATATGTGCCTCGACTGATTCGAATAAGACCACTGTACCTCCAAATCACAAGGTCTGCTGGGGTAATTACAGAGACACCATGGGCTGGTGCTGTTTTGAACCTTTTAATTTACTTGCTCGCCAGTCACGTAAGTATTCTATGCCAAATCAACTGTCCTTTGCCAGAGCAATATTTAACTGCAATAGTGGAAAGCTGAAAACATGATCAATTTCCTGTAATGATTACATGAATTTATTATTGATCAAAATAAATTCGGCTAACCTGGTTGATGTGTGGTATGGGTGGAATAGCACTTGCGTAGTCTCATCTTCTTCTTCTTCTTCTTCTTTTGTTTGCCAAACCAGAGCCATAAACATCTCTTGTCTTGTGGTTTTCATCACCAAAGTTGTCTAAATTTGTATACAGAAAGCAATGGTGTAACATTAAAAGTTTTTTTTTACTTAAGTTACAGAAACCTTATAAGGAAAAGGATTTTGTCCAACATTTTCTCGATCCATTTCTCTGTGAAAGAAACAAAATTTTAGTTTGTCCAATCTGAAATACACTCTAATGGTAACAGTATAAATTATTAGTTTGTATCAGCTATCATGTACCAAATATTTTCAATGAAATTTGATGCTTAGCGCTTAGTAGTTCATCATGTTTCTCGTGGGTCAATTCTCAAGCGATATTCTATCACATATACACCAATTTCAGTGTTATCAATGCATATTTGTAACAATGTTGTCCACTTCTTCTATGATTCTATTTCCATGCTTTATTGGCTCTATATCTGTTTCCTAATGGGTGTCATTTAGGAAGTCATAACAGTCAAGATTTACAAAATAAAAGTCGTAACATTGATAAGAAAATAATATGTATGGATTTTGTTTTCTGTAAAAAAAAGGCTATAATATCGTTATGGGTAACAACACTTTGGTCTCTCAAGTTTTGCTTCAGGCTCCTGTTGGGCTCTGATGTATCATCCAGATGTGTGTGACTGTGTGTGTCCTCAAATTTTCCTCATCAAAAATTAAAATTGGATCCACCGGGAGCAGCACCTGTACAGGACTAGTCGGTGTTGACTCTTGACTTGGCCAACTCGTTTGATATGCGTGTCCTTGTGGTGCTCCAACTGGTTCTAAGGCGTAAGGGCAATTATGACCCATAGTCGGAAAACTTGGAGGACTGGGTGGATAAATTGAAATGTCAAGGACAATCACAACCAAGGAATGGCCTATGGAAACTTGACTTCATACTACTAAATTGGCAAATAATTAAAATATTAGTGGCCCCTGCAACCATCTAGTTGACTTCATTCATAAGTGGGATACTTTTGCAACCGCAGTGCCACTAAATTGGATATAATTAAATATTTCTGTGCACCTTATATATTTATGAAAAATCTTTTAACTGCTGCAGGTCCTTGGAGCACTCTGGTACTTGCTTTCCATTGAACGCAAAGATGCCTGCTGGAGAGACGTGTGTCGTAATAATAGTACAGGCTGTAATCAGGCATACTTGTACTGTGGGGATAAGGAAAACATATTCTTACAGACTGCTTGCCTTCCAATCAACTCAAACGATATAGATCCGAACTTTGGAATTTATGTGCCAGCTCTAAATAATGTCTCACAATCAACTAATTTTTTGGCAAAACTATTCTATTGTGTTTGGTGGGGTCTACAAAATCTTAGGTTTGTGCAAAACAGAAACATTTAAAGTATTTTCTGCTTGAACCAATAAACTTCTGTATGCCCACCTATATTTATGTGTTGGTCTATTTAATGCAGCTCTCTGGGCCAAAACCTTAAGACAAGCACTTATGCATGGGAGAATCTGTTTGCAGTTTTTGTCTCAATATCAGGCTTGGTTCTGTTTGCACTGCTAATTGGTAATGTGCAGGTAAACATATTTAGCTTCATTGGCTATTAATTTGACTAGTCATTTTCTTGATTTATGTTATTATTCAAGCTTTTCATGATAAAACTTGAATTGTAAATCAGAAATATGCTAAAATTTTAAGTGTGTTATGAGTCTAATGCCTACATAATCAATTGAAGAGAACATGAGTGCTATATACTGCTGCTAAAGATATACCCCAGAACAACAGAGAATATTTTTATGAGTGAATTATGGAAAACTGAAAAATAATGAATCAATTTAATTCTGAGAAAACTGAGTCCAACTTATTTTACCTCCTAGGGATGTGAAACTAAAGATATGGAACCTTGTGCCAGATTTCGAGTGTTAATTCCAATACCATTTGGAGATAAGACTAGCATAATCTTGGTAGGAATAAGATCATCAGACCTTATTTGCAACACTAGTCTTTGTACAAAATGGTTCAGGTCTTGTACTACAAAGAATGTTTCACAGGATCCCTGACATTGAATGAAATTAGGTGTTTTCGCTGAGTGATGATAAATGCGTAATTTGGGTAGCTAACTCATGCTTCCATTTTTTGTGAGTTTTACAGACCTATTTGCAGTCAGCCCATTTGAGAGAAGAAGAAATGAGAGTGAAAAGCCGTGATACAGATCAATGGATGTCATATCGACTGCTTCCTGAGAATCTCAAGGAACGAATACGGCGTCATGAAAAATATAGATGGCACCAGACGAGCGGGGTTGACGAAGAACTCTTGCTTATGAACCTCCCCAAGGATCTTAGGAGGGCTATAAAACGGCATCTTTGCTTATCACTTCTTATGAGGGTATGTTCTCACAAGCTTCTTTTGCAGAGTAACCTGCTGTAGTAGTCTTATTTTTGCAGCTTATCCAATTTCAGAAAATAAGTTGGTTAAGTAAATAATTTGGCCATTTTCACGTAGCTCAGCCAAATCTAGTTACAATAGCAGATCCAAGAAATACGATCTGAGATTTTTGGCTGAGCACCATTTGTTTTCTACTTACTGTAGCATAATATTTTCAGTCCATGCAGCTCATCATGCTATATTGTTTAAAACCGGAATTGCATTTTCCTCACAATTGCTGATGACATAAAAGTATCCTGGTTGTTCAAGAGTGACAATGACCATGTTCCAAAAGGCACATAAATGAAAGCTAAAGGCTTCTTTTACCTTCTTTTCAATAGTTGTAGAGCTGCTTATGTGTTGCAAGGTGTCACTGTTTCTTTCTCTGAACCTAAGCCAATTACCTGTAAAGTGGTGATGTAGGTCTTCCAATAGTCGCGTGCTTTAGGTGCACACCAGTAATCTAGCATGAAATGTTCAGTGCATGAAATGGGTTTGAGGTACTCACGTAGAAACTGGAAAATTAAGTCATGTAAAACCATTGGCGTACTAGTTATGGGTCATCTTTTCACATTCTAAGGTTCTGGGTTCAGACATTATATCATAAAGCATTACCAAACTGGGAAACAGTGGGAAGGGTGAAAAGGACGAGGGTCATTGGGGTTTACATGGTGAATCGGAAATCAGCTCCATCATTCAACTTCTGTAGTTTCTATGCATCTGAAATGCTCTTCATTTACACCTATAGGCATCTTTTTTCACAGCATTGGATTTAGTAGCACTATAGCAAGTCACCAGTTTGGCTGTGGCAATAATGGCAAAATCGTACTGGAATTAGTAAATACTCCCTCCATCCATAAAAGTTACACTTATTTTACATTTAAGTTTTTCTAAATAAGTTGTTCCTATTTGTAATATTTCTGCATTCAATACTTAAAATGAAGAGATAAATTAAATGGTTTGTTAGAACCCAAGGAGTCATCTAAACACTCATTGGTTGCATGCTTGCATTCACTCCTTGATTTTGTAACATCAAGGTGATATAATTTCTTCTTGGTCTTGGTGTCAAAACTAGTATGTGTAAGGCCATTCCCAACTCAATGACTAAGATGGTGTCCATAGCATTAAATAAGCTGCCACATAGGATGAAAAATGATGTGGCAAGTGAATAAATGAGGAAAGAGAAGGAAACCATGTCTTGCATGAGACATGGTTTCTACACAACATCCAAGACATCATGTGAGATAAGTAGGCATTAAATTTAAGTATGGAATAGTGGTGTTTGCATTGGAAGAGCAGTGTCTAGTACTAGTTTCTTGATGATGTGGAGTTTATGGAAACTATTTCTAGTGTCTTGGGTTGGGAATGGCCTAAGTAACTTTTGTGGATGGAGGGAGTAACTCTTCTAACTATCTAGGAGTAAATTAAACAGGACAACAATGCCAAACAGAGCCATAATCTAGGGAGGTTCTTTGGGGACATGTTCCAGGGAAACCTTGAATCTGTTGCAGCAGTAACTGTTGTGTTAATATCTTTTGTGTGTGAATGTAGATCATTTATCTCCCTCCTATGGATGGATATAGACCATCTCCCCCCGTTATGATTTTACAATTCTGTTTTCTTTGCTTCAGGTTCCAATGTTTGAAAACATGGATGATCAACTCTTGAATGCCTTGTGCGACCGCCTAAAGCCTGTTCTTTATACAGAAGGCAGCTGCATAATTCGTGAAGAGGATCCAGTAAATGAAATGCTCTTCATCATGAGAGGTAATCTCATGAGTATGACAACGAATGGTGGAAGAACCGGCTTCTTCAACTCTGATGTTTTGAAAGGTGGAGATTTCTGTGGCGAAGAGCTCCTGACCTGGGCTCTTGACCCCACATCAGTTTCCAGCCTCCCTAGCTCAACCAGAACAGTGAAGACGATGTCCGAAGTCGAAGCTTTCGCCCTGAGGGCTGAAGACTTGAAGTTTGTGGCCACTCAGTTCCGACGGCTCCACAGCAAACAGCTCCAGCACACGTTTAGGTTCTACTCGCAGCATTGGAGAACCTGGGCAGCCTGTTTCATACAAGCAGCCTGGCATAGGTACTGCAGAAAGAAGATCGAAGACTCTCTACGCGAGAAGGAGAAGAGGTTGCAGTTCGCAATCGTTAATGACGGTGCTACAACTCTCAGCTTCAGGGCAGCGATATATGCTTCGCGTTTCGCTGGCAACATGATGCGGATCTTGAGGAGAAATGCCACCCGCAAGGCCCGGCTGCAGGAAAGTGTGCCTGCAAGGTTGTTACAAAAACCAGCAGAACCCAACTTTGCTGCAGAAGAGCAGTAGTTCTGTTTACCACGAATGCGCAAGGAATTTTTTGTGCATGGCTTGTGCACTTTTTACTTGCTGATGTTTTTGCCTTCAGTTGACACTAGACCTTCAAATTAAGGAGAGGAAAAAATCGCAATAGGTGTTTGTATCTCTCTGTAACACTGTATATGTGTTCGTGTATGATAATAGGTGATACGTGTAATTATTAGTTCAGGTGTTTATATACAGATTATGTTTATAGCACTAGCAGTGTGGTGAGCATTCCATCCCGTATTCCCATCATGCTCTTGAAATCCAGGAATGGAGCAAGATCATATTTTAATGGAGACTTGTTTTAACTCACATATATTGACATGATATAGAATTAATGGATTGTTAAAGATTTGTCAACCACTCATTTTAGACCAAAAAAAAAAAGAAAATGTCCCTGTTCTATTCCGGCACGCTTAGTCTAGTGTGCACTGCGGGTTTGCTTGTGTGAAGTCATAAAGCAATGCATGTTCTGGCCGCTGGAAGCCTGGTATCCTTATCTTGATACCTCTTTGTACTTTATTAATCAGATATCAACGTGTACCATGCGTTTTCTATACGGTGAGTTTTATCCATAGTAGGTTGCTACCGGTAGAACCCTAGTTTTATCCCCAAATTCTGAATTCAGATTCTAAAGTGCTCACGGCTTGCAAAATTCCTCAATCCAAAATTGCTCAATCCTTTCATCCTCAGATCCATGACAGTCTAAAATAGATCATATAACTTACTGTCCTCCGACTTTTACTTCCTCCGTCCACGAATATAAGGGGATAAGAGTCCCACTTCGGTGTCTTCTACTTGTAGTAGAAAGTAATCTACACCGTTGATTGTATTTGATTGAATGGTTGAGATTTACTTCTACTCCAACACACCTAATGGGAGTAGAAATGTGGAGGGATAATTTTGTCCAGGAAAAATGTTGTGCGGAGGGGTAAAATGGTAATTTTCCAATTGCTAACCCTAGCAGGTTACGCGGAAGTTTCAGAGATCGATTCCCCCATGCTCGCATGTTTTTGCTGCTATTTCGTTTCTAATCCTAAGCACGAATCTTGATGTTAATCTGGGAATCTTGATGTTAATCCAATGACCCAGAAATCGACAGTTTTTCTCTGAGAAAACTATCGCAAGTTATTTAGCAATTCCGATCCACATATGTCTCACGTACCAAAAATCCGATAGGCCTGAGATGCGGTGGCTGCGTCGTGATAATACTACAAAATTACCCCTAATCAGCCCCTACCAAAATTACCCCTAATATGTATTAGGAGATTACTAATCTACCCTTCAAAATAAACGGTCAAGATTAATTCTACTTGTAGTATAATACTCTAAGTAGAAAGCACCGGAGCGTTGCCCAAGGGATAATGATCCTCTAATTTGTACAGGAATACAATGCATTTTCGTTGTCCCGAGGCAAGCAAGGACACTATCAGCAGCAACAGCTTTTCATTTTCTTTTCTCTTGAAGATTACGATGAAGATAAAGATTAAGTTTTTTACGCAAAACGAGGTGGTATTAACGTATGATTGATTGAGTTTTAATTATTACAAACTTGAAAAATAGATTAATATGATATTTTAGAGCAACTTTCATACAGAAAGTTTTCGCACAAAATACATTGTTTAGCAGTTTGAAAAGCGTGCCACGAAATCTTAATCTTCATGCAAGTCTTGTTGGAGAAAAGAACGAGATCTAAAATAAAGAAAAAGTACTACTAGTACTACTCCCTACCAAAAAATAGAGAAAAGTATTACCCATCAGCAACAGTAGTGTGTACTTTTGCAGTTATTTAATGTGTCAATCACTTTCTTAATCAGTGCCAAATAGGGAATAATCCTTTATAATCCTGGACGGAGGGAGTGGTGATTAACATGTGAACCCCATAGCTCATGAACCGACATATAAACGATTCGTATCAGAGAAGCTCATCCGACAGTCACCCTAAACCCCACATGTTGGGCAGCCAACGTGGGCATGTGAAAGATGAACTGTGGTACCTATAGCTTTGTGACAAAAAAAAAAAAAATCAAAACACGAGGCTTTGTATAACAAGTGTCAAAAATAACTAGAGAAAGAAATGGGGGCCCCTAATACAGTGCATACAGTCATAAACAGTGCGTCCTGTTTTAGCTAATTTACGAAAAATGGCTCACGTAAAAGCACGCACACAAACAGATTTGTGTAAAAAGGCACCATGCCCTGTAATCAATACTAGTACCATCTAATGATTCCTCACTGCAATTTGATGTTCGTCTATCAATGATTACTGGCCTCTTGCCTTATTTATATATAAAATATTCTGTTGGTGGATAAATTAACCAGAGAAGCTCACTGATATGATATGGGCTCCAAAGATGAACTTTTATGGATTGTGATACAATGTCCTGATTCCTGAACTTTATAACTTCAAGATGAGGCTTAAGAGTTGTCCTCTGGAAATTCTCCAATCCAAGGTGTGTATGCAAAAGACCCTTCTATAAATGCCTGGATACCCATACCCGTTCCATAATGTTTTGGGCAAAGGTTGCCCAAGTCTTGGACCTTCCTGGTATTTAAGTGGTAAGCCAGTCCTCGGGTCAATGTGTGACTCAAGAACACAACCTCCTTGTATGGATGAAATCCAAGGAACGTAATATAACCATGGAAGTCCAAATTGCTCCTAACTTTAGTGTCGATGACATTATCATTGTCCAAGTCCCATTCAAATTTCCGTTCCTCCATTGCTTCACCGTTATCATATTCATAATGATCGGGACTTTCATGATAGTTGATATCTTGTAAGGTCCAGGGTGATCCGTCAATTTCATGAAATGCTTGTCTTGGCACATAGCAAATATGATGCTTTGGTACCCACTCCATCTTTCCATATGATTCGTCAAGAATATAAACCAGGCATTAATGATCAACAAACGTACAGTACATCCGATCGTCCCAGATATATATTTGAATCATCATTCTGACCAATTTTTACGGGTGGTTTAATTATTTGATACTTACCATCTGACAGTGATATTATGACAAATATTGGAGAACTGAGATATATTAATAGACAATAAAATTGAATAGCTTAAGAAATTAATGATATCACTCATTACTGAGTACATACCTCGTAACAACATTGGCTTGGCAACGTACATAAAGTACTCCCTGCCAGTAGACGGCATTGTGTAGAAAGATTGGAAAATTTGGTCGTCTGTTGGCCAAAGTTCCTGCAGCCTTCCCTTCTCGAACAAATGACCTCTCTTCCCATTGCTTTGCCTTGATGAGAAAACATGCATGGTGCATGGCGATGGTGGCCATTCTATTTCCTCTTTCATGGGGTCTAATTGAATATTGCGAAGAAGGCTAGAAGCATAGGGAATGACACAAGCATAGGGGATTACGAATACCTCAAATTGTGACGACATTGTGGGGGTAAAATATAAGGTACTCCATGTTCTCAAAGTACATTGTCCCTTGATGAAGGCTTGGCCGCTTGGGCGTGGAGGCAATTGTACCCACTTTCGTGTGGCTGGGATAACCACATGATATTGTAGTATGGGCGGGCGAACCACATAGCCAACAAGCAAGAGGAGCCCATTGGCCATTGCAGTGGTCCGTAACCATGGGGTTGTGAGGCAAATAGTTGAAGTTGCTGGATACCGTAGTGCGTGTCGAGGGATGGGAGAGGAACTCTGACAAGATTAGGTCGTGGAAGCTGATGAATATGCCACCAACCGAGTGTGGAAGGAGGTCCACACGCAGCAGGCGACGAGCATCAATGATGGTGCGCCAAGGCTTGCAGACACAACGAGAAATGGCGAGGCAGCGCGGTGCAAGGCGATGGAGGATGTTTACTAGCACATCTTCAGGTAGCAGATTTTCCATGCCCTCCTATTCTTCCAACATCTCTAAAATAGTCTATATCTGCACAATGGAAGAAAGAATAATGCTTTGTTAACAAGAAAGAAAGAAAGAAGCAGGAATCAGGACTGGCTCATTCATATTTTCAGGGTGAATTCAGATTTTGTTAAGAGTTGTGTTCATTGTCAGCCAATATCCAAGCAATACAAACTGACAGCGATTCATGCAGGACAGGAATTCCCAATCCAGGTATCTCAGCAACAGTAGCACCATGAGTCCATGATTTCCCAATATTACCGTTCCTTTCTTCGTTCTTTCCCAGATACCATTAAATCACAATTTCCATGACAGATATTATTGTGTAAATGTACATATGTTACAAATTACGGGAGGTGATGGTGACTAGACAATGTTAGCGAAGGAAGAAGTCAATTTGAGTTATTAGATACAAAACTGATTAAAGGCTAAAATTGATCTGTGGACAGTAAAAGCTAGATGGATGCACAAGGAAAGCAAAGTTGTGTCATCGTACTTTGGATCTAAGGACAGTAAGATGATGAAAACCAATTTAGTCTGTCACATCGGATGTTTGGACGCTAATTTAGAGTATTAAACATAGATTAATCACAAAACCTATTCCATAACCTTGGACTAATTCGCGAGATCTATTGAGCCTAGTTAATCCATGGTTAGCCTATACGATGTTACAGTAAATATTTACTAATTATGGATTAATTAAGCTTAAAAGATTTATCTCGCGGATTAGCTCTCATTTATGAAATTAGTTTTTTTATTAGTCTATGTTTAATACTCCAAATTGGTGTCTACACATCCGATGTGATAGGGACTACAAAATTTTAGCCCCATCCAAACACCCCCTAATTACATCGTACTTTAGTTTTTCTTATTTATCTGGGACAAACATTAAATTAAATTCCATTCTTCTGGGACAAACACAAAATTAAATTCCATTCTTTTGAAAGATTTCTTTATGGGTGTTAAGCTAACTCGTGTACATATATATATATATATTACTTCATCAGTTCCAAATTATTGGTCATCAATGCCATGTATATCCAGTAATCAAAGTTAACATAACTACTCCCTCCGTCCCTAAATATTTGACCGTTCTTCTTATTTAATTTTTTTGTGAAATATGTAAAACTATATGTATACATAAAAGTATATTTAACAATGAATGAAATGATAGAAAAATAATTAATAATTATTTAAATTTTTTGAATAAGACGAACGATCAAACAAGTTTAAAAAAGTCAACAGGGACATAGGGAGTACTATTAGAATGCACTAAATGAGCATGATAAGGTAATTTGCCGCATCTCCTCATTTGATACGAAATTTGCTAGAGTGATAAATAATCTAAAATAAGAGGTAGGTAAATTTTATATATTCCATATGAGCCCTAAATAAGGTAATACATATACCGGCGCGTCAAATGTAGATTTTCTAGTTTTTTACTACTAGAGAAAATGCATGTGCGTTGCAACGGGTGAAAGGTATTTTAATCTTAGAATAAATTGCATCGCCGGTACACGAACTTGTAAGGTGGGTGCAATCTAGTGCACGAACTTGTAAAATGCTCATTTTGGTGCATGAACTTGTCTGGATGCGTGCGGAGGAAGGTGAAAAGGACACTACATAGCTAATCTTATTGATTTAGGGTTGATTAGAATACTATGTAACATATATATAAGAAGGTTGCCATTAGACATATCTGTTCAATAAAAATCAGAAAGATTAAAAAAACTAAGCACTGATATAAGGGTTAGAAACATATGAAATTCATCATTTACATGATGAAGGATAAAGTTAAGACGAAATTTATAAATATTGCATGTCTTATGCATACTCACTACACGTATGCACGTCACATACTAATCAACATCAACTTCATAAATTAACATTGCCAAGTTATTTTGGTCCTTGTTCGCACGGAATAGACAAGTTCATATACTAAAATGGACATTTTACAAGTTTATGTACTAAATTGTACCTACCTAACAAGTTTGTGTGCCACCAATGCAATTTACTCTTAATCTTATTAATCTTATTACTGTTATATGGTTTAGTTAAGGTGAAATTCACGTGGCAATTCGCTTAAATGTACTTTTTTTTTAAAAAAAGAAAATCATAAGCTGTGGTTAGGAGTCTTATCGTCTCAAATTAGCATACGAGTTTTTTTAAAGAGATTTCTTATACGACTTCTTCTGTATTTCCAAAAACGAATGAACTTGTAAACCGACTTAAATACGGACATGTATTTCCAAAAACGAACAAACTTAAAAAATGACTCATATAGAATGACGTACCAAAATACCGATAAAAACATCTTTAATTTTTATAATAATAGTAGAGAAGAGAAGATATTTGATAGGTTGGTCAATAAAGTTGTAGTTACTTTGAAATTTACTAAAAATATAAATGAACCCACGATTAGGACTTAGCCGTGAAGCAAAGCGGGGGACCGTTGGCACACCTTTCCGTCGTCCGCTTTCCATCTCCACCTCCACCGCACTACCACCACGTTCACCACCACCTCAGCCTCGCCGTGCGGACGCCACCGGCTTCCCAGTCGCGACGCGGAGGAGGACCAAATTCCTCCCCACCCTTCCGTCCAATCCGCGCGCACCACCTCCGAGGTAAGCCTCTGCGCTCCCCTGCTCCGGCCTCGGGTTCTCCCTCCACAGCCAGCCGAGGGGGCAAGGCGCCGCCTCAGGCCGCTCTTAATTTGTTACTGCTTCTTCGCTAATCGCTACGATGCCCTGCTTGCTTTCTCATTTTGTGGTCTCCTGTGTCTAGACTCTAGAATAGGTAGCGCGGCGTCAGCAGGTTTGGGGGTTTGGTTTGCGGCTGCGGAGTTTTCTGCCTTCCAGGCCAAGCCATGGTTATAACCAGAGTTCAAATTTTCGGTTTGGCCGATTCTATCGGAGGTTACCGAAATTTTGAACAAATGATGGTTAAATTTGAACAAAATATTACCAGATTCATAAAAAAATTAGAAATTTCGGTCAAAATATTTTCGTATCGTATCGGGAGGGTCCGAAATGACCGAAATTCCGGAATTTTGAACCCTGGTTATAACTGGATGGGTTAATCTTCAGGGAGGCTTGATTTAGAATTTCTTTAGTTTACAAAGAATAAAGGCTTGTCAAATGTTTTGTGTCAAAACTTATAGTAACAAGTTTAGGACATGAAACATGGAGAGAGTTTGATGATTTCTAAAGAGCAATGGTAATTCGGTGGTTCTACACTAGTGTGGTGGATGTGATCCAAGCTGTCAATAATGAGGCCACACTTTGGTAGTTTGGTCTTTGGCGGGAGCTTTGAAACTCCAAAAGCTGTTGTCTAAGTAGTTCTTGCGTCCTAGAGAGGTCGGCTTGAGTTTCTTCAGTTTTTGAGTGGGTGTGTGTTGTGTTCTGTAAGACTTTCGGTGGGTGGGTGTCAGGGTTTGTTTAAATCTTGCATCCCTCGCATTTCTTTCTCTCTCTTAATGAAATGATATGCTTATCTCCTGCGTGTTCGAAAAAAAATAATCAGTGCTTCTACTTTCATCACATGATGGTTTTGGACATTTTGGCCTCTGAGAGACCCTGGCATGGATTGACTTGTTGGAACGATTGCTACTGCTCTTGTCTTTTGCAGCATATAAACATGAATACAATAATTTCTCTCCAATTTTTCCAAAATAGAAATCTAGCTTCGGTTCAAGATCAGCAAGAAGTCTGACATATAAATGTATGGAAATGACAGCACCAGTATCTGATTAAATTTTTGAGTAAATAATGAAGACTGCTGGTAAAAATAACGTAGTTGAAGTAAGAGAGAAGAGAGAAGAGAGAAAAAAAGTTTGGGTCTCTAGGGACCTGATCAATGAATATTAAAGTCCTGGGATCCATTAAAGTTTTGAGTAAATATTGAAAACAACTACTGAAAATTCGATGTAATAATTATTCTGTATTTTTTTAACCATGTATGCAGATTTGAGGACTGGAGATCCAAGCAGTCTGTTATGTCACTGCGGAGGCATAATGCTTTAAGTTCACTTAAGGAAAGAACTGCTGGAATTTTTGCATTCGTAGGAAACCTTGTGCATTCTGAAACCTTAGAGAGATCGGTGCTGCATGAAATGAAGTTGACAACTGGAACTCTTCATCCTCAGGGACCATTTCTGCAAAGCTGGAACAAGATATTTGTTTTGTCATGTATCTTTGCAGTTTCTGTGGACCCATTGTTCTTCTATATCCCGGTTATCAATGAAAACAATACATGCTGGTATTTGGATAAAAAGTTGGAAATCACAGCAAGTGTCCTGCGCTTTTTCACAGATATCTTCTATATACTCCATATCATATTTCAGTTCAGGACAGGGTATATCGCGTCTTCTCCTACAACTTTTGATCGGGGTGTCTTGGTTGAGGATAGATATGCAATAGCAAAGCGATACTTGTCAACATATTTTCTGATTGATGTCTTTGCTGTTCTACCCCTCCCTCAGGTACTCGGCATGGCATGTACTTAGTTAAGCTTAGTATGGAGCTATTTTATAGTATAGTTCACATGATCCTTTAGAATTATGATGGAGTGGATGCACCTTTGATAGTCCCTACATAAGAAAAATAATAGATATTCACATCTTTTATGATTTATAATGATATAATGGAATTCACATGTTGGAATTATGGGTTGATTAGTGAGGATGCACTTTTGGTAGATACCACATTATGAAAATAAAAGATTTTGGTTTTGGCCTGTTTCAAGAGTGACACTGATACATGCAATCCATATGTTAGAAAAATGGGGTCATATACAAAGAGCTTTGTCTGTTTCTTCTATGAATTTGCAGTCTTAATAGTGCACTAAGTTATGCGCCTTTGATTTCTCAGTCAAGCTTGTAAGCATGGTCAATTTTGTTACCAGGTGGTTATTTTGGTTGTGCTACCTAATCTTCGAAGCTCAGAGGTTGCAAAAGCCAAAAATATCTTGATGTTTATAGTTCTATGCCAATATGTGCCTCGACTGATCAGAATAAGACCACTGTATCTCCAAATCACAAGGTCTGCTGGGGTAATTACAGAGACACCATGGCCTGGTGCTGTTTTGATCCTTTTAATTTACTTGCTCGCCAGTCATGTAAGTATTCTATTCAATAACTCTGGATAGTCAACAATGCCTAATAAATTGTCCTTTCCCTGAGCAATATTTAACTGCAATAGTGAAAAGCTGAAAACATGATCAATTTCCTGTAAAGATTACATGAATTTATTATTGATCAAAATAAATTCGGCTAACTTGGTTTGAGGTGTGGTATGGTTGGAATAGCACTTGCGTAGTCTCATCTTTTTTTTTTTGGCCAAACCAGAGCCATAAACACCTCGTCTTGTGGTTTTCATCAGCAAAGTTGTCTAAATTTTTATACAGAAAGCAATGGTGTAACCTTTCAAAGTTTTTTTTTTACTTAAAGTTACAGAAATCTTAGAAGGAAAATGATTTTGTCCAACATTTTCTCTGCCAAAGAAACGGAATTTTAGTTTGTCCAGTCTGAAATACACTCTAATGGTAACAATATAAATTATTAATTTATATCAGCTATCATGTAACAAATATTTTCAATGAAGTTTGATGCTTAGTGCTTAGTAGTTCATCCTTTTTCTTGTGGGTCAATTCTCAAGAGATATTCTATCACATATACACCAATTTCAGTGTCATCAATGCATATTTGCAACAATCTTGTCCACTTTTTCTATGATTATATATTTCCATGCTTTATTGGCTCCATCTGTTTCCTAATGGGTGTCATTTAGGAAGTCATAACAGTCAAGATTTACATTGGTAAGAAAATAATATGTATGGATTTTGTTTTCTGTAAAAAAAAGGCTATAATTAATATCCTTATAGGTGACAACACTTTGGTCTCTCAAGTTTTGCTTGAGGCTCCTGTTGGGCTCTGATGTATCATCCAGATGTGTGTGTCCTCAAATTTTCCTCATTAAAAATTAAAATTGGATCCACCGAGAGCAGCACCTGTACAGGTCTTGTCGGTGTTGACTCTTGACCTCTTGACTTGGCCAACTTGTTTGATATGCGTGTCCTTGTGGTGCTCCAACTGGTTTTAAGGAGGAAGGACAATCTTGACCCATAGTCGGAAAACTTGGAGGACTGGGTGGATAAATTGGAATGTCATGGACAATCACAACCAAGGAATGGCCTATGGAAACTTGACTTCATACTACTAAATTGGCAAATAATTAAAATATTAGTGGCCCCTGCAACCATCTAGTTGACTTCATCCATAAGTGGGATACTTTTGCAACTGCAGTGCCACTAAATTGGATATAATTAAATATTTCTGTGCACCTTATATATTTATGAAAAATCTTTTAACTGCTGCAGGTCCTTGGAGCACTCTGGTACTTGCTTTCCATTGAACGCAAAGATGCCTGCTGGAGAGACGTGTGTCGTAATAATAGTACAGGCTGTAATCAGGCATACTTGTACTGTGGGGATAAGGAAAACATATTCTTACAGACTGCTTGCCTTCCAATCAACTCAAACAATATAGATCCGAACTTTGGAATTTATGTGCCGGCTCTAAATAATGTCTCACAATCAACTGATTTTTTGGCAAAACTATTCTATTGTGTTTGGTGGGGTCTACAAAATCTTAGGTTTGTGCAAAACAGAAACATTTAAAGTATTTTCTGCTTGAACCAATAAACTTCTGTATGCCCACCTATATTTATGTGTTGGTCTATTTAATGCAGCTCTCTGGGCCAAAACCTTAAGACAAGCACTTATGCATGGGAGAATCTGTTTGCAGTTTTTGTCTCAATATCAGGCTTGGTTCTGTTTGCACTGCTAATTGGTAATGTGCAGGTAAACATATTTAGCTTCATTGGCTATTAATTTGACTAGTCATTTTCTTGATTTATGTTATTATTCAAGCTTTTCATGATAAAACTTGAATTGTAAATCAGAAATATGCTAAAATTTTAAGTGTGTTATGAGTCTAATGCCTACATAATCAATTGAAGAGAACATGAGTGCTATATACTGCTGCTAAAGATATACCCCAGAACAACAGAGAATATTTTTATGAGTGAATTATGGAAAACTGAAAAATAATGAATCAAATTAATTCTGAGAAAACTGAGTCCAACTTATTTTACCTCCTAGGGATGTGAAACTAAAGATATGGAACCTTGTGCCAGATTTCGAGTGTTAATTCCAATACCATTTGGAGATAAGACTAGCATAATCTTGGTAGGAATAAGATCATCAGACCTTATTTGCAACACTAGTCTTTGTACAAAATGGTTCAGGTCTTGTACTACAAAGAATGTTTCACAGGATCCCTGACATTGAATGAAATTAGGTGTTTTCGCTGAGTGATGATAAATGCGTAATTTGGGTAGCTAACTCATGCTTCCATTTTTTGTGAGTTTTACAGACCTATTTGCAGTCAGCCCATTTGAGAGAAGAAGAAATGAGAGTGAAAAGCCGTGATACAGATCAATGGATGTCATATCGACTGCTTCCTGAGAATCTCAAGGAACGAATACGGCGTCATGAAAAATATAGATGGC
>CM020189.1:817257-828572 GCA_009805545.1 Oryza longistaminata | reverse complement strand
GATAAGGACGTGTTGGTGACAAAGTAATTATATGTTCATATTCTCTTCTTCCTAGGTATCTTAAATTGACATAGGAGTAATGACATTGAAGATGCCCTTTGGTATGAAAAACACTAGTACAATCCATCCGAATGAACCTTCTCCTTTTCCCCTACATTATATTGAATCTATAGTTTAGTATGCCTTGAATACTCAGTACTCAACCATGTATTAATTAGTTGGTAACATTACCCATCATCTTAGCGAAAGAATACCATCATAAGCTGTCATGGGCTGATGATCGGTACTCCAACCGCGATTGCAATCTAGCCATCGCCCGTTCGTTTTCCTCACCAAAACTCGCAGCAAACAATTTTACACAACTTTCCTCACCAAAAACTCGCACAACAAAATTTACCTACCAACTCACCTTAGCGGCAAAACTTCTTCTCCACCAGTATACCAAACTGATTGACCGTTTCATTATTTGAATGGATATTGTTCTGCAAAATATTATAAACGCTATATATCTTAAAATTAAAACCTAACAAATATAACTTAAGAAAACCTTAGTCTTAAGTATAGTTTAAGTGTAAAGAAAAAATTTCAAAAAAAATGTGCATAATTTTTCCAAAACTTAAAAAGAAAATAATCTGATTCAATAATTCTATAATTAAGTTTGAAAAACATGGCTATGAAAATTTCGCACAATCCTAGAGACGTCAAGCGGAAGCTCTCTTCTCCAATATCAAAATCGACTTACTCCCCTCCCGTTCTATAATAGGTTTCGATTTTTAGCTTCTTACGTTTGTCATTTTTATAATTATTGCATCAGAATGTGTGAAACAAGAGATAAATATTTTAGAGTAGGATAAAGTGAAGAATGGTGTGGGCTCAACTAGCAAAGGCTGATGAAAGACATCAATGCCAATGAATAATGTAAAACTTGGAATCAACAGTCGAGATTTACAAATAGGATCCAATAATTCTGTTGTTTCTTATCTAATGTGTTGGTTTCATTAGTGTGTGCTTGCTTAAGGTGGTTAGAATGTAGTTGTGAACTCGCTTTCTTGTGAACGTAAAGGCCGGAATGATATCCATTATCTAAAATATAAGGGTCTTGGAAATTAGAGGATTGCCATAGGAAAATTTTGGATGATTTAATTTTCTAAGGAATTTTTCCTATGAAACCCCTTTGATTCATAGAAAAAGTATTTATTACATTCATTAGCTCAATTCATAGGAAAATAAGAAAGAGGTTCAACCTCTTAGAAACCATCCTTTGCTTTGTTTGTTTCTTACTGGTGCTATCAGCGACCCTGCTTCAGTATTTCCTAGCTTTTGCCATTTCCTGTAGGATTAGAAAAACATGGCCACCGTTTTCCATTCTGTGTTTATTTTAGGGTTAAATTGGGATCCATGACACTGCAATATGGAAATTAAAAAATACCAACTACTAATTCCGTCATATTGGCTATACCATTGCAAAGTTTTTAAAATTGGAACCATGCCACTACACCCCATCTCTTTTTATCCGTCTCTCTCTCACATCGTCTCGATCCCCGTTTCGTTCCATCTCCCCCTTCTTTCTCCGTGCGACCAAGAAGCAGCGCATCGCCCGCCGGGTGGCGGCGCGGCTCTCGAGACCCCCCGTCGCGGATCGAGGACAGCGGCGGCGACGACGTGCCACTGCTTCTTCGATCGTGCACCCCACGTCTGGCCCGCGCGCGAGCCGCGTCGCGTTGAAGGCCAGGTCACAGGGCCACGGCGTGGCGGGCCCCCACCACCTCGACGACGCGTCCGAACGGCGCCGGGGATGGCTCCGGCCCGTGAGGCCCTCGGCATGGCAGCCCCGCGCGGCGCCGAGCCGCCGACTGCTTCGATCTGTGCTTGGTCCATCTTGTTAAATCCACAGATTGCTGTCGGCTAGATTGGGATGAGTTCCATGTTGTCAAATTGAAGTGAGAAACTAACATCTTTGCAGAGAATGGCGTGGACGAGCATGGCAAGCCGACGCACAAGGTGGTGTAAGGGTGCAGAACCCGACAACACACCTCAATGCTCGGCAACCCGTTCCCCGGCCGCGACGGCGAACACTCATGGACGTGGTTGAGAGAAGTGGAGAAAAAGAGAAGAAGGGGCCGACCTACTTGGGCGGTGCTTGCATCAAGGTCACGCGGCGCCTCAGACGCTGCGCCCCTGGCCTACCACGCTCCTCCTCCTCATTGCCGCATCGTCCTTGCAGGCTTGCCTTCCCCGCCGATACGTGCGGCCATCGGCACCTGGGCCAGCAGCCGAGCGTCGCCCTGCGCGCGCGTGGACGGCGCCTTCGTAGAAGAGGGTTCGAGAAAGATGTCCTTCTCCAGCGAGTTGGCAAGCGTGAACGGGAAAACCACAGGGCGGCCCTCGTCTTCCGGCACCGGCGCCGCGACTCTTTGGCGCGGCGAGGAACGACGAGAGGTGGTGGTGCTGTCCCAGCCACCTGGGAGCAAAGAGGACTCGGGAATGAGGGAGGGGAATAATGACGGAACTGTAGAGACACGTGAGAGACGCAGGATGGAAAAAGTGACTCTTGTGGCATGGTTCTAAATTTAGAATTTCCGAGTGGTATATAGGCCCGATATGATAAATAGTATGTGGTATTTTTTCAATTTGGCAAAGTGCAGTGGCAATGAATCCAAATTAACCCTTTATTTTTTCAACTTGTTGTGCGACGGAAGGAATTATTAGAAATTTCGCACAAACCCATGGGACCTCCACCCGCAAAAACGCCTCCTTCCTCCTCCACTACTAAATAATGCGCGGCCGCCGATCCGAATCGCAGCAGCGAGCGCGTCCTCCTTCTCCCCTTGTTCGTCGTCTCCGCGGAAGCGTCGCGCCGCGCGCGCCACGGCCCTTCCTCCCTCCCGGATCCGGCCGCCGAAAGGTGCGTGCTCGTTCCCGAATCCGCGTCCCCACCCGGCGGCCGTTTCGAGCCCCCCGATTCGGGCAGTTTCCGGATCGGACGAATTTCGCGAATCCTTGTGATCTTGGGGATTCTGATGATTGCGATGATGATGATGATGATGTTAGAGGTTTAGGACGGTTTTGCGGGATGAGCGAATGCGCGTGGATCTGTATTGGACTTCAGGGTGTTAGCGCTATCTTGGAGAGAGCCTCACTGTAGATTCAAAATCTTAGCTTTCGTGTTTGATGGTTTTTGGGTTTGATAGTTTGATTTTTATGTCCTATTAATGCTGTGGAATGAGTAGCGTGCAGTATCGATCGTGTACTACTTTTTTTTCTTTTGTTCATTTCTGAGTTGTGTGCAGGGAAGAATTGCTAGTTATAGCAAACGGACGGAATGATTTGGATATTCGGTGCAAATCATTGCGCATTGTTTGGATCACGCACGAAATCTTTTTGCTTGTGACACTATCTTGCGCTCTGCTTCGTTCCAAAGGCAGCGCTATAAATTGGAGAATTTTATAGGGCATGTTTCCTACTACCATCTGTGACTTTACGTGACTAATCAAATGGTTTTGTTGAGGTGGGTACATCGGCAGGTGCTGTACTAACTAGGTTGATCTGCATAATTGGAATGTTCTTGGATATCTATCCCACACAACTACTATCGAGATACATAAAAAGGAGGAAACAGCCATACAATTCTTGTTATAGATATTCATTAATACTGTTAGTATATCAGTTCTTTTTTAAGAAAAAATAACTGAGCGTAAGAAGTGGTTGCTAAATTTACGGTTTCCATTTTTACACGTTTAGGTATGCCATGTATGGCCTATTGCAATTCCATTTATGTTGAGATTAGTTTATTGATAGTCAAGATGCCTCTATAAAGCTCTAACGTGTCCCTGGTGCTTGACCAACTTACACGCCACATTGTTGTTATACTGTCCAATAAAGATTTTATGCATTTCCGACCTGTAAAGAATAGGAAACCGACAAATCAGATACGACAACTGAATTTCTTTCTTTTCTTTAGGGTTTGTACAGGCAAACAACTTGTACCAATTATATCATCTTGTCTTAAAATGTCTGCTATTTCTTAAAGTTTTGCAGTTGGCCTTATTATGTTTGAGATTTATTAGTTCTTTGAAGATATAACACTCGTTTGTAATCTGAAACTAATTTTGCAGAGGTAATTGACCTTTGAAGTCATTAAGATGGGTCGTGTGTTGTTAGCAGCGGGGGGTCAGAGGTCCCTGGGCTACCTGTTTTGGTGGTGGTGAAGCTCCGAAGTCAGCTGAGAAACCTGCTCCAGTTCAAAAGCGCTGCCCCTTCGTCCTCTGACAGAGAAGCTGCAAGAAGATCCAGCCGTATTCAAGTATAAGGCGAACAATTACATGAGGGCGAAGGACAAAAGCTGTGGAAATTTCCTTACCGGTTAGTGTCCACTTTAGCATTATAAAAACATCAATTAGGGTTACTTCCACTTATAGTTAGCCAATAAAATAATTGAATGCCTAGTGGAAATATGAACTTTACTGCTTGCTCTCGATTCCTAATGATGTTTTTTGAACATCAGTGCTTTAATGCCGCATTTAGTTCTTACCATGTTTTCCTATTGACGGCAGACAACGCAGTTTGATTGATGGCCATAAATCCTAGTTCACAACATACCAATAGAAGCATAATCATGTTTTTTTTTTTTTCCGGGGGGGGGGGGGGGGGGGGGGGGGGGGGGGGGGCGGCGGTAGTAGTTGATCAGGAATTCTAGGGGAGTTCCTTAAGTAGAAACTTATTATTTCAGGTTGGCACTTTTGCCTTAACTCAGTAATTTTACAAATTTCTGCATGTGAATATTACCATCTCATGCTGTCTTGAAGAAATATCCATTTTGTACTCATTTAACTCTCAGAATGTACATTGTCTGGTATGAAAAGTGCTAAGATGCCTTACGTAACACACAAGCTCACTTCATAAGCATTTTGCAATTGATCTTACTTGCATTGCGTTCGATTTGAGGCTTTATGCTGACATTTCTTTCCCTTTTGCTTGCACAGGACCGTCCGTCAACCAAGGTGCAGGCTGCTCCAGGCGGTGGTTCATCACTTGACTATCTCTTCAGTGGCAACAAGGATGGCAAGTGATGGTCACTCTGCTGTCCGGTTTACCATGAGCTCTGGATGAAAGGTTCCTGCTCAACAAAAGCATGTGTTCCCATGAGTAACTAACTATCGAATGTATCTGCTCATGGTATGTCACAGAAACTGTTGTCATGTATGCATGTGTCTGCTTATTCTGTGTTGATGTATGCGTGTGCTTATCAGCAGCTACTTGTGCCAAGAACTGATGGTATGTTCATCCTGTTGCATGTTAGTTCATGGAACCGGTCTTTATGCTAACATTAATGTGCTTGCTGCTTTAATGTATAATAACTGTGTTCTAGCTGTGTCATACCCCTCGGATTGGACATGGTTGTGGTTTGATGCTCATTGTTGAAGCAAGAAATGTCTGTGTTATTGGAGGCATATTTGTGATATATTTTTCTACATGCATGACCCATGTTCTTTGTGGCGTTTTAGTTCTGTTCTGTATTTGCTGAAACGGTGAAGATCAAGTAGTTATCTGAAATCTTGAGCTGGTGAGTTACTTGGCTTTAGTTTACCCACTACACCAGTCAAAACAAATTTGTTATCCTTTGCAAATTAAGTGTAGTTTTTATTTTGCGAAGAAAATTAAGTGTTACATTATGATATTTCGAAAGCTATATTTCCGGACCTTTAAGATCAGGACTCATATCTAACGATGGCCTTGACCTGCAGTACTTCCGTGCCAGCCACATTTTGACAAATTCCAATGCAATGTTGGCCTAAAAATTATCTTGGAACAAACAGGATGGTGAATTTTTCTAAAAATATTTCACAAACTTTCAATGCATGATTGCATAAAAGATAAAGGTATTTCTGGATGATAAGATGGTGAAAAATGAAGTTATTTTGAAACAAATCTAAAGTAGTTAAAGGATTAATCTTTCTCACCACCAAAATTTGCCACGTCATCAGAATAAGCAGAGCCGTTACATGCAGCATACATCTAAAGTAGTGAAAGGATTAATCTTTCTCACCACCACAATTTGCCACGTCATCAGAATAATAAGAGCCGTTAGATGCAGCATACATTCAATAGATAACAGGATGGGCCGGTAAAAGATGACTCATCAGGTCGGATTCAGGACTCAGACTCATGAGTCTTCGGAAAGGATTAGAGAAAGAAAGCAGACCTATAGTCAAATGGAAAAGGAAGGTCACGTATTCTCTCCATCAATCAAAGTTATACCTATTTCACCTTTGAGTTTTTTCAAATAAGTTGTTCCTATTTGTAGTCTTTATACATTCAAGACTTAAATAAAGAGATAAATTAAATGTTTAATTAGAACCCAAGGAGTCATCTAAACACTCATTGGTTGCATGCTTGCATTCACTCCTTGATTTTGTAACATCAAGGTGATATAATTTCTTCTTGGTCTTGGTGTCAAAACTAGTATGTGTAAGGCCATTCCCAACTCAATGACTAGGATGGTGTCCATAACATTAAATAAGCTGTCACATAGGATGAAAAATGATGTGGCAAGTGAATAAATGAGGAAAGAGAAGGAAACCATGTCTTGCATGAGACATGGTTTCTACACAACATCCAAGACATCATGTGAGATAAGTAGGCATTAAATTTAAGTATGGAATAGTGGTGTTTGCATTGGAAGAGCAGTGTCTAGTACTAGTTTCTTGATGATGTGGAGTTTATGGAAACTATTTCTAGTGTCTTGGGTTGGGAATGGCCTAAGTAACTTTTGTGGATGGAGGGAGTAACTCTTCTAACTAACTAACTAGGAGTAAATTAAACAGGACAACAATGCCAAACGAAGCCATAATCTAGGGAGGTTCTTTGGGGACATGTTCCAGGGAAACCTTGAATCTGTTGCAGCAGTAACCGCTGTGCTAATATCTTATTTGTGTGAATGTAGATCATTTATCTCCCTGCTATGGATTTTACAATTCTGCTTTCTTTGCTTCAGGTTCCAATGTTTGAAAACATGGATGATCCGCTCTTGGATGCCTTGTGCGACCGCCTAAAGCCTGTTCTATACACAGAAGGCAGCTGCATAATTCGTGAAGAGGATCCAGTAAATGAAATGCTCTTCATCATGAGAGGTAATCTCATGAGTATGACAACTGATGGTGGAAGGACCGACTTCTTCAACTCTGATGTTTTGAGAGGCGGAGATTTCTGTGGCGAAGAGCTCCTGACCTGGGCTCTTGACCCCACATCAGTTTCCAGGCTCCCTAGCTCAACCAGGACAGTGGAGACAATGTCCGAAGTCGAAGCTTTTGCCCTGCCGGCTGAAGACTTGAAGTTTGTGGCCACCCAGTTCCGACGGCTCTACCGCAAACAGCTCCGGCACACGTTTAGGTTCTACTCGCAGCATTGGAGAACCTGGGCAGCCTGTTTCATACAAGCAGCCTGGCATAGGTACTGCAGAAAGAAGATCGAAGTCTCTCTCCGCGAGAAGGAGAAGAGATTGCAGTTCGCAATCGTTAATGACGGTGCTACAACTCTCAGCTTCAGGGCAGCGATATATGCTTCGCGTTTCGCTGGCAACATGTCCGAAGTCGAAGCTTTTGCCCTGCCGGCTGAAGACTCGAAGTTTGTGGCCACCCAGTTCCGACGGCTCTACCGCAAACAGCTCCGGCACACGTTTAGGGCCCCTTTGAATTGTAGTAGCGAAATAGTGGAGGAACACGAAATAGTGGAGGAACAGGAAAACACATTATTCTGACAGAAATGTAAGTGTAAAACAGATGATTGCAAAACAGATGAATGATTGTTTGATTGGGCCACAGAGAAAACATAGGAATCGGATAACTTTTCCTGGACCTCTTGCTAAATTTCCTCTAAAATCTATATGTAATGAGCCATTCCATTGAAATTGTATAGGATTTGGAAAACTCCAAACCTTTGAATCAAAGGGCTAAATAGGAAATTTTCTATAGGATTTCAATCGTACGAAATTCCTTCATAAATCCTTTGATTCAAAGCAGGCTCTTAGGGCTTATTCGGTTTGGAGGAATTTGAATCCATAGGAATAGAAAAAATGGAGGAATAACAATGTTAACCTACATTAATCCATAGGAATTTTTTCAAGAGGTTTGAGCGGATGGAAAAATTCATGTTTCCTCTGTGTAATTTGTAGGAAAGGAAATTTTCCTTTGGTTTTCCTATACTTCAATCCTACAAACTGAATGACACTCATAGTAATTAATCATTAGAAATCGAAATCCTCTGTTTTTCCTCCAAAACGGACGAGCCCTTAGGTTCCACTCGCAGCCTGTTTCATACAAGCAGCCTGGCATAGGTACTGCAGAAAGAAGATCGAAGACTCTCTACGCGAGAAGGAGAAGAGGTTGCAGTTCGCAATCGTTAATGACGGTGCTACAACTCTCAGCTTCAGGGCAGCGATTTATGCTTCGCGTTTCGCTGGCAACATGATGCGGATCTTGAGGAGAAATGCCACCTGCAAGGCCCGGCTGCAGGAAGGTGTGCCTGCAAGGTTGTTACAAAAACCAGCAGAACCCAACTTTGCTGCAGAAGAGCACTAGTTCTGTTTACCACGAATGCGTAAGGAAATTTTTTGTGCATGGCTTGTGCACTTTTTACTTGCTGATGTTTTTGCTTTCGGTTGACACTGACCTACAAATTGAGGAGAGGAAAAAAATCGCAATAGGTGTTTGTATCTCTCTGTAACACTGTATATGTGTTGGTGTATGATAATAGGTCCAATAATACTTTAGGGACATCAGTAGTTATATTAGTATTCTGTTAAACATGTAGCAGTTCAGTACAAGAATTATTCTGAATATATGGAATAATAAACAGAGTAGGCATATATTTACTTATAACAGGGTATATTTACTTATAACTCAAGGGTCACCATATCAGGTAATCTAGAAGAGCATAAAATCAGAATCTGAACCTTAGTAGTTGATCAGCATAACATTGCTAAGACCAATACCATAAAACACCATTATTTACTTGTGATTTCTGTAATCAGTATACTTTGACATCAAGATCAAGATTTATAATTTTTAGGTCATTAAATCCCTTAAGTGAAACTATCATGATGCATCATGTATGAATGAAATCATATTAATCCTCTGGATTACTATTCAGCATGGCAACATAAGGATCTGATCATGTTAGTTTATTAGTATGTAGCAAATTTCAATATCTCGATGGTCATTGCATAAGCATAATTAAGGATTTAATCATGCTAGTGTGATTTCTATTTTAGTAATGCAATTCATAGGTTTATTCTTGTGAGCATTCATTCATCATGGGCATACTGGCATCATCCAATCTAGCTAATCAATTGATCTAGAACCCTAGAACTAGTAATTACAATCCATAGCATAGAGTCATTAAGTTGACCATTAGAATTAACCTAATGGTACACCACAATCATATATATCAGTAGCACAAAAGGGAATAACATCTTACCAATATAAAACACTAGAAATCAGAGGGGGGAGGGAAGAAGCAGAGACCGGAGAGCACACTCATGGAGATAGGTCGGGGCCGCCGGAGTTGCGCGGTGCTTGGCACCGGCCATCTCCACGGCAGCCATGGCAATTGGAGAGGCAGGGCAACGGGGAGGGTTAGAGTTGGGATGAGAGAGAAAGAGGGAGGATCGGGGGGAAAAGAAGAAGGAAGGAAGGAGAGAGGAGGCGGCGGCGGCGGCGACGCCCCCTACAATTGGGACGCAGCCCTGGTGCGCCACAGCGCCATGGAGAGAAGAGAGCGAGAAAGAGAAAGGGAAAAACGAGATGAAGAGGAGAACGAGAAAAAGAGAGAAGAGGAGGAAGGTGGGCAAGGTGGGTTATGTTTTGTTGGGCTTTTGTTTGTGTGAGCTGTAGAAGGTGGAAATTAAAGAAATTAAAAAGTAGAACTTGGAATACAAAGGAAACCATTATAGAATACTTAAATTGGTTTAAAATCTTCAAAATAAATTCTTGTGTATCTTGATATATTATTGCAGTCACTGTTTATTCATTTTATCAGATTGGTAACTTAGTTTATAGAGCATCATTTTAAGCACATACAAATACAACTTTTAGTTTACATTTAAAATTAGATCTTTTAGTTCACATTTAAAGTTGTTATACAAATCACAATTTTCACCAAAGTAAATCATACAAATATATTTAACCATATTCTACACAATAAGCTATCTAGATGGGGAGCACACTCATGGAGATAGGTCGGGGCCGCCGGAGTTGCGCGGTGCTTGGCACCGGCCATCTCCACGGCAGCCATGGCAATTGGAGAGGCAGGGCAACGGGTAGGGTTAGAGTTGGGATGAGAGAGAAAGAGGGAGGATCGGGGGGAAAAGAAGAAGGAAGGAAGGAGAGAGGAGGCGGCGGCGGCGGCGACGCCCCCTACAATTGGGACGCAGCCCTGGTGCGCCACAGCGCCATGGAGAGAAGAGAGCGAGAAAGAGAAAGGGAAAAACGAGATGAAGAGGAGAACGAGAAAAAGAGAGAAGAGGAGGAAGGTGGGCAAGGTGGGTTATGTTTTGTTGGGCTTTTGTTTGTGTGAGCTGTAGAAGGTGGAAATTAAAGAAATTAAAAAGTAGAACTTGGAATACAAAGGAAACCATTATAGAATACTTAAATTGGTTTAAAATCTTCAAAATAAATTCTTGTGTATCTTGATATATTATTGCAGTCACTGTTTATTCATTTTATCAGATTGGTAACTTAGTTTATAGAGCATCATTTTAAGCACATACAAATACAACTTTTAGTTTACATTTAAAATTAGATCTTTTAGTTCACATTTAAAGTTGTTATACAAATCACAATTTTCACCAAAGTAAATCATGCAAATATATTTAACCATATTCTACACAATAAGCTATCTAGATGGGCCATAGAGTGAGAGTCGACAATCTATACTATCATAGATCAAGCAAATTAGGAATTAGACATCTCGTATGCATCGCGCTGGCATCGATGTTCTCGTATTTAGTTTTGTTCCATTGTACTATTTCAGTTGGGCATTTATCTCGGATTTCTTGGAGTTCTTCAATGATTTATTCGTTCTTCGATTTCGGGTGTCTCAGGCAAGTCCAGCATCTTTGGCCATCTCTTGTTATATTTTTGTAATTGCAATATATATGTATCACTTTGCATTAAATTATACTTTGTATAATTAAAATCAATATGCTAATGGATTGGATTGACTGGTGGAGCAGTCAGTCATATTATAGCTGTATTCTGAACTTGCCATGGTGGTGGGGGTTCAGTTGCATATATTTATCATCATAAGGTTAAACAACA
>CM020189.1:789584-817185 GCA_009805545.1 Oryza longistaminata | reverse complement strand
GTAGTTCTTTCTTAATGGCTTTATCCTGCGGGCTTAAGGACTTCCGCGAATCCTGTGAGCGTGGGCTAGCGATGAGGGTTGTCGTTGTTGCAGAATCCGATTAGATGATGTGGATCGCCGTTGTTGCGGGATCCAATGATTCGCCATTGTTGCGGGAATCACCCGCAGAGATAATTGTTAGATGGGATTGATGAAAAGCCTGTGACCTTAGCCTTGCCGGCATACACCATGAAGTGTGCTTAGGCGCTGGCGTGGTGGCGGTGTAGCGCGAGCGTTAAAAGGTTTAAGGCGTCTATGGGTACAGCGACACACCTTTGCAGAGTGTATGAATTGTAATATGTCACTCCCTGTTTCGGGCAGAAACTGCGAACGCAGTAGGAAAGGAACTTATCGGAGGTTCTAATACCTGTGGTGCCTTATATGTAGTAGATTTTATAATTACGTAATATGGGTTTTTACAACACTGTTTTATGAACATGCATAAAATTCCTTGTTGGATTATGGTGGCTTTGGACATATATGTATTATTATGCAGGTGGATTATGGGCATA
The DNA here is from genome assembly GCA_009805545.1 of Oryza longistaminata. NCBI lineage: Eukaryota > Viridiplantae > Streptophyta > Magnoliopsida > Poales > Poaceae > Oryza > Oryza longistaminata. The sequence goes on along the minus strand of CM020189.1, from coordinate 816,634 downwards.
TATTTGTTGGATTGCTATAGTTGGACTTGTTGAGTACCATTCGTACTCATCCCCTTTATATATTATTCCTTGTAGTGTTGAGCTAACAATTAGGTGAAGAGAAGATTCTACAAAATTGATCAAGTGTTACATATCTCTACATCAACTTAATGTTGAAGGTGATGAAGATCTAGAAGAGCAAGGTACTATTAGTGTTATTATTTTGGTAAAAATTAATTTCTTATGGTTTTTAGTTAATGGGTTTCGCTGCAATTGTTTCTGCTATGCTACTCTGTTGTGCCCATTTCTTGGTAAGTTAGTTCTTACTAAGGAATGAGCCGTAGACCGGTATTCTACCTCGGAAGTGGAATACGTGGGTCGCTACATATTATCACTACTTACAGTTTGGTGGGCGCTCTGTCGTGCTTGGTAACAAAGGATTTGCACTGGTTGCTACCGGGCTCGTGGCTACGGAAGTGCTGCACGTACTCTACCTCGTCCTCCCTGATCTCACAACGCTCATCCGCAAGTCTCCACTGCGCCTGCCGACAGCCTCCCTGCCGCTTCTCCTCCCGCACCACTTGTGCCTCCGTTCATTTCCGGTAGGCAGTAGAAACAAAACAACACCAACAAGGTGAAGGGGAAGAGGTCAGATGCTAGCTCATGAAGCCGATAGATTGTGGTAGAATGGAAAAGGCGAGCAAGCACAAGGGTGGTATATATATGAGCAACAACATAGCTCTTTCGGTGAACTGCTTCGTGATTGTGTGAAGCTAACTGTGTGCTTGGCTTGTCTTGAAGCCTCGACGATAGACACTACAAGGTCATAAGCTGGATCATGGTGATGTACTTAACTGAGGCGGTGGAGGAAGAAACCTAGTCGGTTGGGTTAATTCAAGCGTGCAAGGCATGTAATTAACCAAATGTGTCTTGTACGCTTTTGTTATCTAAAGTAATATATATTTGACCAAACTGTTGGCTATCTCATGCCATCCTAGGTTGTTTATCGTAATCATCTTGATATTTTTTCCTGAGATGCTACCTTATATTTTGTTTGTTTGGTAGAAATTAGTTCCCCTGATATTTTTTTTGCCTCTAACATGGTAAAAAGCAAACTTAGAAATAGTTATTTTATTTTTAAGGGTTGCAAAGGTTGCATCATATATGCAAATCTAGCACATGCTTGTACTTTTTTTAGTGCCAACTACATTGTTCATACCGTGAGACATGGAACAATAGGAATCTCTTACATTTTTTTCCTTAATACACTCCAACCCTCTCCGGTCTTCACCTTGCATAAAGTGGAAAGGGCTCTAGAATGCACTGCACAAGGATAAATGCTACTTCAGTTCAATCTTGAATCCTAGGTGCAAAGGCAGCCGGTGCAGGCTACGTTCGAAACTGAACAATTGCTTGTTCACATGCTACATGACATGATCGAATCGTTTCTCTTCCTCTAAAAAGGTAAAAATCAATATATTTGGACATTTGAAACATGTGCCCTCATAGAAAAAGGTTGTGGCACATCGTTTTTCTTTTGTACCTATGAGTTAACCCATGTCATGAGCAAACTTAATACTTGACCCTTCACATTTTTGTCATGCACAACTGGACAAGAAAAGGAGTAGAAATAATAAAAAGAAAAGGATCAATGCTTACTATTGAGTGTGATACATACTTAATGAGTTCAAGATACGTAAGGTCACACATTTTGAGCAAGTTCTAGATGTAGAAGGCCAAGTCAAATCAGACTAGCATACGTAAGGTCCTGTATTTTCATGGAGGACATTCAAACTAATAAAATCAACTAGTAGAAGATGATGTTGAATCGACAAATCAATTCTTGTAGCCAAACCTAACACGAAAACATGATAAGGATATGTTCATTTGGTTAACAACATTAGGCAAATACAACCACTTGATAGGCCAAATGGGGAACAATAGCTCTTGCACAATCTGCCAGGTAGTGCATACACAAAGGCATTCTCCTAATGTCCAATAGGCAAGCATGCACATGAAAATGAAAAGAAATAAAATTTCATGAGCTACCAACTCAGATGGTGTATACGTTAGACAGTCATTAAGTGTTACAGTACTCATATTTGTTCGGGGCATGCAACACTACATATCACTTGATGTTTACATTCACAGTTAGTATGGAAGCTTTAGTTATGCTGCCACACATTTTGATAAAAAAAACAATTGAAAGTTAGAAGAACAATCTTTGTGAAATGGAGGGAGTAGTTTGTGTCCATCGAAGAAAAAAGGGTTGGACAAGCCATAGGTTTAGTGACCAACAAAGGTGAGATCATTAATTTTTCATCTAGGAGGGAACCATCTGAGGATGTTAATTACTAGCACCTAGATGATACATTAAAACTAGAACACAGTGTTGGTTTAAAGTAGTTTTGTTTACTTCAAATTAAGACCACCATCCATCTATACAATTTGACTAGGAGAACATGCGAGCTATGTATTTTTTAAAAACTAAACTACTATGACGGTTTTGACTAAGTCATAAAAAATTTTGTCATGTGAAAATATGTAGGATGATCGAGATGACATGGACGTCAGTCCTCGTAGCCCAATTTGACTTTGTATGGCCCTCCTATGGAGACTAAAGTTTCATGACATTAGGCTAGTAGGATTCTTCAAATTTTGTTTGCACACACCCTTCCTGCTTCCACCCCATATTTGGTTTGTTGATTTCATTGCCAACTTAACCATGTCCTCTATTGTACTTCTCTATTTATCTCAAGTGTTGTCAAGAGAAACCAGGCAAAGATTCAATAACCCACATCATCATTATCAATGATTAGATTTATGATTGTGTTGAGTCGATTGGCTCAAGATCCTTGGAATAAAAAGTATGAAAAGGTTGTCATTCACTAAATGTTGGTGTTGAATGTGGACATATGATGTTATAATTAAGACAATGTTAAATGAGGTAAGTGTTTATCATGAATACAAAGAAGCTATGGAAGATGACACTATGAGGAGCATACATCTACGGGAACATTATTTTCATATAGCTAAGAAGAAAACATATTGATTAATGCATAAGAAATCTGAATAATCCATCAGAGTATCGTTGTTTCATTTCAGTTCGACATTTTTTTGCACGAGCGGAGTAAACACCAAAGTTGCACATATGTTTGTAGTAAACTGAAGTGAGTGCCTTGATTGCTCTAAATTCTATAGAACAAGTTTTAGTATGCAGTGTCGATCAAGAAGCTCTGTTGTTTTATGAGAGTTTCAATAAGGTCCACCAATTTTATATATGGATTATTCTAATCATCAATCAACCAAGAAAGCAGGGTGAGATCAAGGATTGGCAAGGCGCTCCTCTGACACATCAGCAAGGGTCCTAAGGTTGCACCTCAGAACGTTCTCGATGAAATAGCATATGTCGTCTTTGGTGTTCCCTTCTGGAATGTCCACCACAAATGATTCGACCACCAATGTTCCAAGTTGGCCATCGATGACCTCAGAGTGGACGGTTAGGATGGATGAGTAATTCTATTATAAAGACAAACAAATATATTATCAGTTTCACTACAACTAAAGATCTTTCATAAAAGGATAAAATCATTATGTTCCCTGAAAGATGGCATGGTTCCTTATTTGCCTCTCATTCTCTCAATGAAAAGTGAGTCCTGAGCCCACATATTAGCGATACATCCTAAACAAACAATGTATCTCGCAAATTTTTAGATGCAAATAAGGATGTGGTGCCAAGCCGCTACTTATGGAATTGTATTATTTCTTCATTCTTCATTCACTATAGTTAGGTATACATGTTGTTCCTTTAGCTTAAAAATATCTATATTGTGTATCATGAATTCGTTTCATAAAAGACAAAGCAAAAGTAAACCTTAGACATATTATCAAAATAAAATTTTTACCTTCAACATATGATCGCCCCCAATAAACTTGACTTTGAGGATATGTTCATTATCATCAAGCAACTCTAACCTCTCAGTGCTCCTTGTGGCTGGAAGCCCGCTTTGAACATCGACCTCCCTAACACATCCGGTCGCAATAATGTTTTCTCGCATTACACACTTTCTCACAAAAGGTTTGAAAAGTTGTGGCTGATCAAACCTCCTCACTAGTGACCAAACCTGAATAAATATAAAGAGACCAAACAATATTAAATACCAATATGACTATAGAACCTTTGTTTCATGAGTGCCTTTCACACAAAGCACACAACATTTTCGTTTGAGTGGTTTTCACACAAATTGTGAAGTCCAAAATGTGTGTGTGCGCGTGCGTGTGTGTGTTCGTGTGTTGGGGCATGGTGGCGGAGAGAGTACACTAATCAGTACATAATATGCCATCATTCCCAAAGTATAGGTAAACCTTGCGTTTTAGATTTATCCCAAAACAGAAGAAATTCTTGAGTACTAAATCCTCTCAATCACTCGTTTAATTTGACCCAATCTTACACACAACAACCCTTCGACTCCCACAACCACCCTTTGTTTTCATCTTTAATCCTTTTAAGAAGTCCATACATCATTATATTTTTTGGCGGAGAGAGTACACTCAAAAATGATATTGATTAATTAACATCAATGTTAAGAATTAATCCTTGGTCATACTTCGTGCAATTCTTGAAACAAATTATTTACTGGCATCAATTAAAATTAATATATCTAATAAAACATTGATATGTTTATTGACACAATACAAAGCCATATATAGCACATATCATCCAGAAAACAAGCAGTTAAGAACCTAATGATTCCAAGTATCATGATCAATATAGTAAAATTATCACACACACACACACACACAAAAACCATATAATGTTAGTTATTATCTCTGCTTACGGTTTGGAGGGGCGCCTTGATATGCTTGGCGACGAACGAGGTTCACTGGTTGCTGCCGGGCTCGTGGCGGTGGAACTGCCGGATATATTCCATCTCTTCCTCCCGGAGCTCACACCGCTCTTCCGCTAGTCTCCACTGCACCCGTCGGTGGCTCACCATTGGCAACTTCCCTGTCGCTGCTCCTCCCGCACCACCAGCGCCGTTCATCTCCGGTACACAGTAGTAGCAGCACCAACGATTTGGAGGAAGAAAGTGAGACTGACTACTCTTGAATCCAAACAATTGATGGGATGGAATAAACCACCAAGCACAAGGGTGGTATATATAGCGCCAGCAACATAACCCTTTTGGCAATCTGCTTCATGATTATGTGAAGCAAACTGTGTGCTTGGCTTGTCTCCTATCATTGGAGGTAGCCGCCGGATGGAAGATGAGCATGAGCTCGATCATGGCAATGTGCTTACGTGAAGCGATGGAGGAAAGCAAACCAACGGGCTGACTAGGTTCATGCAATAGTGTGCAAGCAATGCAATTAACCAAACTTGTTTGCGTGTATCCTTGATTATGCGGAAACCGAAGATGCCTTGCACTCTTTCTAAAATAATATTTAATTGACAAAACCATTGGCGAGGTCTCATGCTATACGAAGCTGTTTTATTGTAGTCATATTGATCTTTTTATGTGATGTTACTGTATCTTTAGCTTGTCTGGTCTAAAAAGCTAAAAATGGTAAAAGTGATATTATTGATCATTGGAGGTAGCCGCCGGATGGAAGATGAGCATGAGCTCGATCATGGCAATGTGCTTACGTGAAGCGATGGAGGAAAGCAAACCAGCGGGCTGACTAGGTTCATGCAATAGTGTGCAAGCAATGCAATTAACCAAACTTGTTTGCGTGTATCCTTGATTATGCGGAAACCGAAGATGCCTTGCACTCTTTCTAAAATAATATTTAATTGACAAAACCATTGGCGAGGTCTCATGCTATACGAAGCTGTTTTATTGTAGTCATATTGATCTTTTTCTGTGATGTTACTGTATCTTTAGCTTGTCTGGTCTACAAAACTAATAATGGTAAATGTGATATTATTGACACTATTTTGGATGCAAGAATTTTATTTGATTGCAATATGTACCACCTCTGATTAAATAAATTCATGCTAGTAGTGCCCATTGTCTTTTCAGTAAACATTTCTTTAAAAGAAAATACCAATGAAATTATTATGTTCCTAACTGGTTCTTAGTAGCTTTCTTGAGCATAACAAAGTTAAAAAGTAAGCCGAAAACCATTTGAATTGTCCTAGAGCCTTATTAGTTATAGCCTACAATTGTACACGGCTATTAAGAAAGTAGGTGAAATTGCCTCTAGCATGGTGAAAAAGCAAACATAGAAATAATCCTTTTATTTTAACTATTGCAAAGATTGTATATATGTGAATCGGAATTATATCCTCCATTGCCGAAGCTCGTTGAGGCGCCAGGTGAGGTCTTCTTGCTGAAGCTGGATGCGGCGCTCTTCCTCCTCGCGCTCCTTCTTCTCCTCGTCTGTCTCTTGAAAGACGACGAAGATTTCACGGGGTGGATGGCTTGATGTTGGCGTGTTGCTGGAACTTCCTGAGCCTGAGTCCGAGGGGTATGCGGCTTTGCCGAGGAAGCCGACCCAACGGGATCCGAGTTCCTGTGGAAGTCAGGGGCGGCGACGCTTGGAGCTGCCATGATGCCCCCGTGAGCGTGGGGGTGGGGCGGTCGCAGAGATGGTGGCGCCGATGCCGCCGGCTCGTAGTGCTTGGGCGGCAGACGCGACAAAGTTTGCTGATGCCGAGGGGCATGGTCGGTGGGGTCGCCGATGACGCGGGCTCGTGCGGGGCCAGCCCGAGGACGCTAAGGCTGGTGGTGGTGAAGTTGAGGCTACCGAAGGAGAACTTGGTCCCCGGAGCGTAGCGACAGGCCGTGACCAGCCCGGCTGGTGACCCCTAGGCTCACTTGGCGGAGTTTGCCGGCGCTGTCGGCGATGAAGTCGAATGCACCGAAGGAGATTCGGGTGGCGGCGGGGAAAGTGGTGGTACGGTCGATCTCAAACCTAGCAGGTGCCATCTCCGCCTTGAAAACGATCGAGCGCCCCCCTACCTAGCGCGCCAACTGTCGATTTCTACGATCGGCAATATATTTTATGGGGTGCGCTAGATCAAGGAGAGATGGTGACGCAGGGATTTATCCTGGTTCAGGCCCTCGGGGAGAGGTAATACCCTACAACCAGTGTGTTCTTTCTTGTGTATCGTAGAAAAATGGTTAGAGAAGCCGAAGCCCCTCCCGCTCGGGTGCCGGCCACCTTTATACAATCTCAGGCTACCGGCACTGAAGAACCCTGAGTTCCTCTCGACACTAAAGGCTGTTGTTGGCCCGATCTTTCGGTGAGTTGATGATAACTACGATTTGGGAGAAACGTTGATGACCCGACTACAACCGTATGAGACGTTGTTGTGTTGCGCCTTAGTGATCGATACACCTCTCCGTGGGTTGTTGATCTTGCCGGTGCAGATCAACCTTATTTCTGCAAGCAAATCGAAGAAACAAGCAAGAACAAGATAAAAGCAATCTAAATTGCAGGTAGGAATTGATCACAAATGATAAGTCGGGGTTCTGTAATGAGCAAACCGGCGATCTAACTGATCATGCGATTACACGGCAAAGTAGCAAAGCTAAACTTTAATCTAAACAAAACCCAAGAAACTCTAAAGGGGTACCTAGCTATTTATAATGGTGGGAGGATGACCAAAGGGACCCTAGGGTCGTGATCCACCTGGTTGGGGCGCACCCCACATAGGTCCCACTTGTGCCGGGGTCCCAGACAAAGTTACATGTCCATAGGCCCATGACAGGTGATGCATCACCTTGTTTTTTTTATTGCAGCCAATTGAGATGGAGTTTGGCAATGAGGCTGGATCCGTTGAAAAGAGGACTCCGAGAGCTTTCCATCAAATACTCACGGGCCCAAAATAGAGCTCGTATGCAAATTTGGCGGCCGTTTGAAGTCAGCAATGTAGCGGGTGGCCGAATCGGATTCCAGCACTTGGAGTACTTGATCTTGATGTCTTCATGTTGGTCCATGATGTGAGTAATGGTTGTATCCGTAGTAGCCGTGGTCACATCATCCTCCCCTTCTTCACGGAAAACCGTCCTCGGTTTTTCCATGTGGTGCAAATCTTGCTCCCCTTCTTCAAAACCATCCTGTGTCTTTAATTCAAAACAAGACAAACTCGAGATAACATCATTAGCAATAACATGTCTCTCTAGTTTGCAATTTTCTTGCGCAATTATAGGTGGTTCTAAATCTGAACAGATGTAAACTCTATGCACCAAATATATTTCTCTATCATTATATTCACCAAAGATATGAGAAATAGCATTAGTTGGACATGGCAAATCAGATTTAGCAAATAATTTCTCCTTCAAATTTTTGAGCTCACAAAAATCATCAAACTGAACATAACCCAAAGTATTTATACTAGATAGCAATTCACGTTCCTCTACTTCATCAGCAATGTGAACAACATGCTTAAAATCAGCACACAACGAAACACTAGCAATAGCATGTTCATTCACTAGTTGTGGCATGGATATAAGTGAAGCATTATCACACAACTCTTCTTTATCACAAGGAATAACAAGTAAATTAACTTGTGACAAAGGCATATCAGCAATTGGTTCCACTAATGGTTGCTCTACTATAGCATGAAAAGTGGACATGTGTAGCTCAGCTTGAGAATACTCACATTCATTTATCTCAGCACCATTTAATTTACCTTGTAAACTTTCTTCTGAAACCGCAGGTGCTTCATTCCCTTTCTTCTCAAGTACACCATTCTCCTCCTTTTGTTGAATGTTCTGAACTCCCTGCAAAATGTTAGTAACATGAGAGACAAAAGATTGCTCCTCCAATGTTTGCACATCATCATTGCATAAGGATATAGGAGATTCAGAAATGGGAGATAAATCACATTGTTCATGCTTCCTCGCATTTGATATGATCTGATTTTCAATGCTACGAGCAAGCATGAATAGGAGCCCAACATGATTATATGTCACATTATCAAGCAAAACCTGAATTTCAGAATTAAGTCCATTGAAAAATCTACGCATTGTATTTTCATTGCACTCTTTGAGACCACTGTAGATGATACAAACCTTAAATTCATGAATGTACTCCCTAACAATTCTGTCACCTTGTTTTAGATGTTCTAATTTCTCCCGAAGAGTACATTTGTAATAAGATGTCACAAAGCGTTTTCTCATCATGGTTTTCAATTCATCCCAAGTTTCAGGTTTATTACTAACATAACTCCACCAAAATAATGCAGAAGAGGTAAACTTATTACTAGCAGCCTTAATCATTTGAGCATCAGAAAAATCATATTTGTCAAATTCATTGTCTACTGCTAGTTCCCAATCAATATATGCAACAGAATCATACTTACCATCATAGAATGGTAACTTAGATTCAACTCGCGCAAAATTATAGTCATGTACCTCATATGCATTGCGTGGAGAAGTTGTCATATCTTGTCGATGGTGAAGAAGCCGATGTTCTCGTATTCCTTTGCGCAATCCTGCCATGGTTAGTAGCAACCAAGAAACACACACAAGAATATGCACGCTCCTATCAACTACTAGGTAGTGGCAGCTCAAAAATCACAAACACTCAAGCTTTTTAACTGAGCTCTTACAAGTTCTTACCAAAGCAAGCGGAATGGTGACATACACCGACTCAATCAAGCATCCCAATGGAGGTTGGATGTATCGATGCCTTGGCCAAACACTTGCTGTACGGCTGCAATCAATTCTGTGGAGCTCTAAGTAGGCTTAAATATGTAGCAAAGGAATATCAAATGCTCAAATCAGAGAATGCAAAGTTGAATAATCGTTCAAAGTCAAGTACCGTGCTGGTCCTAGGCTAGAACGTACTAGAGACGCGAGCCTAGACACAAACGATACCATAAGATAGCACGAGGAACAACTCATGCACAACTCTGATATATGAAGTTCAGCTCAAACATAACAATATTTTCTCTTTTCTTTCTTTCTTCTTTCTTTTTTTTCTTTCCTTTCCTTTTCTTTTCTTTTTTTTAGGGTGCGGCTTTTCTTTGCTCTTTTTTTTTTGCACCTTTCTGCCTCATTTTCTTTCTTTCTTTTTGATTTTTTTTAAAAAAAAGATTCAAGGACCTCAATGTAAGGTTACAGGGACTCAAACATAAATATAAAAATTACAGGGACTCAAATGTAAAAGTCTAAACCCAAAATTAAAATTATACAAAAATGGAATGCTGAATTAATGCCGGTTCCGTTTTTCCAAACAGATCTCGAAATCGACACCAAACAAAAATTCACCAAGGTGTTTGACACAACTCGGAACCGTGAAAGGGAGGGAGGGAGTCGGACTCGGCCAAAGGGGGCGAGTGGGAGTCGGCCAGGAGGTGGAGTGGATGGCAGCCGATAATTAGGATTTGGTGTATGGGATAAAAAGGAAACTGATTTTTAACCAATCCAATCTACTATATCTTTCCAAAACAAACTTGACTACTTCCAAAATCAGATATGGTAATTCACCTTCCTCCTCTCGTGCACGACATAGGCACGGCCAAAACAGAAGCACGGCAGTCAGCAAACCCAAGATGCAACTCAACAACTCCAAAACCGACTGGTAAAAACTTTTGAAAACTACAAAAATAGAATCGTGGCAGCGAGCCGATTCCGTTTTCGTAGGTCCCGACGACAACAGATACACGGAGGCGACGACGACTATGGTACAAAACGTGACCAGAACTCGAAACTCTAAACGAACTAGACGCTAACACCAGCAACTCGACTCGACGATGTAACACAAAACTCAACATAGCAAAAACTGATAAAAACAATGCAATGGCACAATATGGTTAGGTACAGGACAATTTTTTTGTATGGCAATTTTCTGGTTATGGGTAGATAAAACTCACCGAGCAACGAAAGCTCTGATACCACCTGATGAACCCTGAGCTCCACTCGAGACTTAAGGCTGTTGTTGGCCCGATCTTTTGGTGAGTTGATGATAACTACGATTTGGGAGAAACGTTGACAACCCGACTACAACCGTACGAGATGTTGTTGTGTTGCGCCTTAGCGATCGATACACCTCTCCGTGGATTGTTGATCTTGCCGGTGCAGATCAACCTTATTCCTGCAAGCAAATCGAAGAAACAAGCAAGAACAAGATAAAAGTAATCTGAATTGCAGATAGGAATTGATCACAAATGATAAGTCGGGGTTCTGTAACGAGCAAACCGGCGATCTAACCGATCACGGGATTACACAGCAAAGTAGCAAAGCTAACCTTTAATCTAAACAAAACCCAAGAAACTCTAAAGGGGTACCTAGCTATTTATAATGGTGGGAGGACGACCAAAGGGACCCTAGGGTGAGGTCTTCTTGCTGAAGCTGGATGCGGCGCTCTTCCTCCTTACGCTCTTTCTTCTCCTCGTCTGTCTCTTGAAAGACGACGAAGATTTCACGGGGTGGATGGCTTGATGTTGGCGTGTTGCTGGAACTTCCTGAGCCTGAGTCCGAGGGGTATGCGGCTTTGCCGGGGAAGCCGACCCAACGGGATCCGAGTTCCCGTGGAAGTCGGGGGCGGCGACGCTTGCAGCTACCATGATGCCCCCGTGAGCGTGGGGGTGGGGTGGTCGCAGAGATGGTGGCGCCGATGCCGCCGGCTCGTAGTGCTTGGGCGGCAGACGCGACAAAGTTGCAGATGCCGAGGAGCATGGTCGGTGGGGTCGCCGACGACGCGGGCTTGCGCGGGGCCAACCTGAGGACGCTGAGGCTGGTGGTGGTGAAGTTGAGGCTGCCGAAGGAGAATTTGGTCCCCGGAGCGTAGCGGCAGGCCGTGACCAGCCCGGCCGGTGACTCCTGGGCTCACCTGGCGGAGTTTGCCGGCGCTGTCGGCGATGAAGTCGAATGCACAAAAGGAGATTCGGGTGGCGGCGGGGAAAGTGGTGGTACTGTCGATCTCAAACCCAACAGGTGTCATCTCCGCCTTGAAAACGATCGAGCGCCCCCTACCTGGCGCGCCAACTGTCGATTTCTAGGATCGGCAATATATTTTATGGGGTGCGCTAGATCAAGGAGAGATGGTGACGCAGGGATTTATCCTGGTTCAGGCCCTCGGGGAGAGGTAATACCCTACGTCCAGTGTGTTCTTTCTTGTGTATCGTGGAAAAATGGTTAGAGAAGCCAAAGCCCCTCCCGCTCGGGTGCCGGCCACCTTTATACAATCTCAGGCTGCCGGCACTGAAGAACCCTGAGTTCCTCTCGACACTAAAGGCTGTTGTTGGCCCGATCTTTCGGTGAGTTGATGATAACAAAGATTTGGGAGAAACGTTGACGACCCGACTACAACCGTACGAGACGTTGTTGTGTTGCGCCTTAGCGATCGATACACCTCTCCGTGGGTTGTTGATCTTGCCGGTGCACATCAACCTTATTCCTGCAAGCAAATCGAAGAAACAAGCAAGAACAAGATAAAAGCAATCTGAATTGCAGATAGGAATTGATCACAAATGATAAGTCGGGGTTTTGTAACGAGTAAACCGGCGATCTAACCGATCACGGGATTACAAGGCAAAGTAGCAAAGCTAAACTTTAATCTAAACAAAACCCAGGAAACTCTAAAGGGGTACCTAGCTATTTATAATGGTGGGAGGACGACCAAAGGGACCCTAGGGTCGTGATCCACCTGGTTGGGGTGCACCCCACATGGGCCCCACTTGGGCCGGGGTCCCAGACGAAGTTACATGCCCATAGCCCCATGACAGGTGACGCAGCACCTTGTTTCTTTGATTGCAGCCAACTGAGATGGAGTTTGGCAATGAGGCTGGATCCGTTGGAAAGAAGACTCCGAGAGCTTTCCATCAAGTACTCACGGGCCCAAAACGGAGCTCGTATGCAAATTTGGCGGCCGTTTGAAGTCAGCAATGTAGCGGGTGACCGAATCGGATTCCAGCACTTGGAGGACTTGATCTTGATGTTCATGTTGGTCCATGATGTGAGTAATAGTCGTATCCGTAGTAGCCGTGGTCACATCAGGCACCAATCAAGGCCCCATATCCTTACAATCTGGATACTTGCCTTTCATTACATGATTAGGGATTTGTTACCATATTGTTGTTTTCTTGCCCAACTACGCTAGACTTGCCATACCGGACATGGGCCGTCGGCCCACCCCTCCAGCCTAGCCTAGGCCGATACTGTGTGGTACCCGGGTGCCATATCCCCCACATGAGCGCACGACATTCTTTACATCCAACCCATATGTTCTAAACCAACCACCACGGATTGATGGACCTATGACTAATTAAACTAATCACCAAATTATTAAGTTAAATATAAATACACCCATAATTAATGGGATGAAAGTAGGAAGTCATTTTTCTTTACTGATTTGTTGATGCCACCAACTGCTTGTACTTTTTAGCACCAGGGGCATTGCTCATGTCCTTAAGGCACAGACCAGAAAAGGTAACTAAGATTTTTAGACCACGGCATAGGCCGGCAAATCTGAAGCCATGCATCAAAGTAACATGTTGCATTTTTCTTGTTTGCCTTCTCGTATTCACCTTGTATAAAGTGGTATAAAGTGCAAAGAGTTGTAGTGTGCACTGCACAAGGACAAAACGACTTCACTTCAAACTTGATGCGAATAGGAAACTTGGTGCGTGCATATGCAAATCTACTACATGCTTATACTTTTTTTAGTGCCAAGTACATTGTTCATGCCGTGAGACATGGAACAAAAAGAACCTCTTACTTTTTTTTACTTAATACGCTCCAGCCCTCTCCTATCTTAACCTTGTGTAAAGTGGGAAGGGCTCTAGTGTGCATTGTACAAGGATAAACACTACTTCAGTTCAAACTTGAATCCTGGGAGTGCAAGCAGCTAGTGCAGGCTACATACAAAACTAAACAATTGCTTATTCAGATTCTACATGACATTATCAAATCATTTATCTTTCTGTGAAAAGGTAAAGATCATTAGGGACTTCATATTTGGATATTTGTAACATGTCATATACAAAGGCAGTGGAACATTGATTTCCTTTCGTAGATATGAATTAACCCATGTTATGAGCACACTTAATACTTGACCCTTCACATTTGTGTAATGAACGACTGACAAACAAAAGTTGTATAAACAACGAAAAGAAAAAAAATTTGTCCTTACAATTGAACATAATACATACTTGATGAGTTAGTCCAGCATTTTGGATACATTGTAGATATAGAAGGCCAAGTCAGATTAAACTAGAGTTGAGTTTCAACGAAGGCATTATAAAACTAACAATATCAATTAATTAATAGAAGATGTTGTTGAATAAACAAACCCATGCATGCGGACAAACCTAACATGAAACATGGCAAAACTACAGTTATACCTATTCTTGATTACTTGAGTATATATTCATGGCTCATGCATGTGCTTAAGCGGGATGTGCGCTTGTGATAGTTGGGACATGTGTATAGATGTGTTCTCAAATTTGACATTGACTAGACCTGGTACATATGGATTAATAAATATTACGCCTGATACGTATTAGTAGCTGGCATGATACTTATCATTACCAGATATCGGGCCTGATACCAACTGGTATCAGACCTAATACCTATTAGTACCACGATACCTATTAGTTCCGAACCTGATACCTATCAGTACCGGACGTGATACCTATTAGTACTGGGCCAAATATTTAGGGTTAATTTGATTCGTGCCATAGCAAATTTGCTCAATAGAAAAAAATACCATTACTATTCGTGATAACGCATACGTGCTATTGTAATTTTGTAAAATTGGAACCATACCATTACCGTCAGATTCTGTCATCTTCTTACAAAAACCCATTATTTCTTCTTTCTTCATCCCCTCTATTGTTCATCTTCCCCTCCTCTCTCTCTTGGATCTAGCGACCGGGGCATGGCTTACAGCTTATCAACCTTATTCCTGCAAGCAAATCGAAGAAACAAGCAAGAACAAGATAAAAGCAATCTGAATTGCAGATAGGAATTGATCACAAATGATAAGTCGGGGTTCTGTAACGAGCAAACCGGCGATCTAACCGATCACGGGATTACAAGGCAAAGTAGCAAAGCTAAACTTTAATCTAAACAAAACCCAGGAAACTCTAAAGGGGTACCTAGCTATTTATAATGGTGGGAGGACGACCAAAGGGACCCTAGGGTCGTGATCCACCTGGTTGGGGTGCACCCCACATGGGCCCCACTTGGGCCGGGGTCCCAGACGAAGTTACATGCCCATAGCCCCATGACAGGTGACGCAGCACCTTGTTTCTTTGATTGCAGCCAACTGAGATGGAGTTTGGCAATGAGGCTGGATCCGTTGGAAAGAAGACTCCGAGAGCTTTCCATCAAGTACTCACGGGCCCAAAACGGAGCTCGTATGCAAATTTGGCGGCCGTTTGAAGTCAGCAATGTAGCGGGTGACCGAATCGGATTCCAGCACTTGGAGGACTTGATCTTGATGTTCATGTTGGTCCATGATGTGAGTAATAGTCGTATCCGTAGTAGCCGTGGTCACATCAGGCACCAATCAAGGCCCCATATCCTTACAATCTGGATACTTGCCTTTCATTACATGATTAGGGATTTGTTACCATATTGTTGTTTTCTTGCCCAACTACGCTAGACTTGCCATACCGGACATGGGCCGTCGGCCCACCCCTCCAGCCTAGCCTAGGCCGATACTGTGTGGTACCCGGGTGCCATATCCCCCACATGAGCGCACGACATTCTTTACATCCAACCCATATGTTCTAAACCAACCACCACGGATTGATGGACCTATGACTAATTAAACTAATCACCAAATTATTAAGTTAAATATAAATACACCCATAATTAATGGGATGAAAGTAGGAAGTCATTTTTCTTTACTGATTTGTTGATGCCACCAACTGCTTGTACTTTTTAGCACCAGGGGCATTGCTCATGTCCTTAAGGCACAGACCAGAAAAGGTAACTAAGATTTTTAGACCACGGCATAGGCCGGCAAATCTGAAGCCATGCATCAAAGTAACATGTTGCATTTTTCTTGTTTGCCTTCTCGTATTCACCTTGTATAAAGTGGTATAAAGTGCAAAGAGTTGTAGTGTGCACTGCACAAGGACAAAAAGACTTCACTTCAAACTTGATGCGAATAGGAAACTTGGTGCATGCATATGCAAATCTACTACATGCTTATACTTTTTTTAGTGCCAAGTACATTGTTCATGCCGTGAGACATGGAACAAAAAGAACCTCTTACTTTTTTTTACTTAATACGCTCCAGCCCTCTCCTATCTTAACCTTGTGTAAAGTGGGAAGGGCTCTAGTGTGCATTGTACAAGGATAAACACTACTTCAGTTCAAACTTGAATCCTGGGAGCGCAGCAGCTAGTGCAAGCTACATACAAAACTAAACAATTGCTTATTTAGATTCTACATGACATTATCAAATCATTTATCTTTATGTGAAAAGGTAAAGATCATTAGGGACTTCATATTTGGATGTTTGTAACATGTCATATACAAAGGCAGTGGAACATTGATTTCCTTTCGTAGATATGAATTAACCCATGTTATGAGCACACTTAATACTTGACCCTTCACATTTGTGTAATGAACGACTGACAAACAAAAGTTGTATAAACAACGAAAAGAAAAAGAGAATTGAACATAATACATACTTGATGAGTTAGTCCAGCATTTTGGATACATTGTAGATATAGAAGGCCAAGTCAGATCAAACTAGAGTTGAGTTTCAACGAAGGCATTATAAAACTAACAATATCAATTAATTAATAGAAGATGTTGAATAAACAAACCCATGCATGCGGACAAACCTAACATGAAACATGGCAAAACTACAGTTATACCTATTCTTGATTACTTGAGTATATATTCATGGCTCATGCATGTGCTTAAGCGGGATGTGCGCTTGTGATAGTTGGGACATGTGTATAGATGTGTTCTCAAATTTGACATTGACTAGACCTGGTACATATGGATTAATAAATATTACGCCTGATACGTATTAGTAGCGGGCATGATACTTATCATTACCAGATATCGGGCCTGATACCAACTGGTATCAGACCTAATACATATTAGTACCACGATACCTATTAGTTCCGAACCTGATACCTATCAGTACCGGACGTGATACCTATTAGTACTGGGCCAAATATTTAGGGTTAATTTGATTCGTGCCATAGCAAATTTGCACAATAGAAAAAAATACCATTACTATTCGTGATAAAGCATACGTGCTATTGTAATTTTGTAAAATTGGAACCATACCATTACCGTCAGATTCTGTCATCTTCTTACAAAAACCCATTCTTTCTTCTTTCTTCATCCCCTCTATTGTTCATCTTCCCCTCCTCTTTCTCTTGGATCTAGCGACCGGGGCCATGGCTTACAGCTCGAAGAAGCAGATGGCAACAGTAGTGGAAGGGTCGGCGAGGCAACGGTGCACTGTGAGGTGGCAGTAGTGGGTGGATGGGAGCCGGACTTGTATTTCGACCATCCATCCCCACCCAAGGAATCAACTTTGATTTGGTGGTAGTGGAACGCGAGTGACGCTACAATGGCTGTGGCAGTGGAGGATGCTTCTCGTGCTGCCTCGGCGGCAGAGACGGGGAAGACGGAAGGGGAAAGCGAGGACTTGGGAGCAGCACACAGGCAGGGCGTTGCTGTTGATATTTCTTACCAATGATTACTAGGAATATAATCCCCAGCAATGGTGCCAAAAATATTAGACGGTATTCTGATGGTTTACATATATAAATCCGCAAGTACACGGATATACCGCTGAAGGCTGTAGCATTTCACCCAGATGTATTTCTAAGGTATCGTATTTATTTAATCCCAATGGAAGATATGGTAAGAGAGTACTATTCTATAAATTCATATCACACTAATGTAAACCAAAGTCTTATGCGGGGGTTAATCAATTCAGGGTAAGGATAGGTTGACATACAGAAGGAACAATTTAGAATACTCTCACTGAATAATAAGTCTAGGCTAAGTAGAGAAGAATAAAGAAAAGTATCATTTCTATACTTCTAGTATATAGTCATTTTAGTATGCACTTGCTAATATACAACTATGTAGCTAATACCCCATAACTATGCCCTCCTGGTATCGAGAAACCACCCCTGATTACCGAGTTCCTTACGACAATCCATCATGGCCATCCAACCGGTTATAGATACGGAGGAGTACCCGCACCAGGAACATTTCTTAGTCCAATATACGCACGTGGAGGAATACACGTACTGGGTTGTCACAATCAGTGGCCTACCTTTTCAGATCCGTGGCATATATCACCATTTAATGATACCTAATAATCTAAGCACCGTGCTTACATAGCTAAGTATTACTCTACATCACTGTAGATGACATAGAGCAATCATATAAATAAACAATAAGCCAATACCATTGTAGATCTCTGGTAAGCTAACCACATAATTAATACGAGACAAGTATAAACTAAGGTTGGTACTCGAATAATTATGCAAATATAGTAAAGGACCAAAACTATATAAAGAAGAATATTTCATTATTGGATAAAGTCTTACAAGAGAGGTAAGAGCAACTAGAACCATACCCGAATTCTCTAGAAGACTTGGAGAACTAAGGAAACTATTCTAATTCTAACTCTAGTAGCACTAGAGCAAAAAATGAGTAAACTACAGAGAGCTTCTTCACTTGATTCCTTCTTGGTATGTGTTGGAGCACAGGATGAGAGGTCCTTTTATAGCTATTTATGACAGTTGGAAGTGCCAATACCGGCCACAACCGTCATTGATAGGTCAGTAGTAACCGCCTTTGGTTGGTTCTGGCCAGCTGGGCTTGGCTTGGGTCGGCCAACCCCTGGCCAGCTCCGCTAGCACACAGCCTTCTCCAGGATCCTCTCTGGTGGGTCCTTGGCCCAGTGGCATGGTGGTTGGGCCCATTCGCAGGTGTTTCAATGAGTTTGTGGGCCCATCCATCCATATGTCTGCCACATGTTTACCTTTGATTGGTTCAACGGTTAATTTCCACCATTTCTCCTCCATTTATGAAGTGATCTCCTGTAAACAAATACTTTGTCAGGTACAAGTGGAACTAGATTATTTCTAAATAAATATACATGCTAGCATTGCTAGTTCTCCATTATTTCCGGAAGTATTGACGGTCGAAATTGGTCTATAACGACTGTCAACAGTTGCAGACATAGTCTCAATGGATGCCGAATTGCGCTGGCGAGGTGGAGCCGTTCAAGGACATGGCGTTCTCAGCACGGTTACCGGCTTTCCTGACTCCACCGGCAACGATGTTGGCCATCAACCGGGCCTCTTGATTGTTTGGCAGTTCATGTGTACATGGGGATTTAAGCTTTGGTTTTCTTTTTGTTATTTGATTTGTTCAATTTTTGTTGGCGACTACTAGCGTTGATCTGTGTACAGGAGGATTTGAATTATTTTTCCTTTTGTTTTTTATAAGCAGAGATTTTTTGGTGGAGCATCTCCACCTTGTGGCCGATGATGAGCTTCTACTACAATGGCGCAGTAGGAGAGCACCGCCCATTCTTTGCCACAGCCGCATTCATCGTCCATGCCACCGCCACAAGCTGCTATCGTGGTCGTAGTCATAGTATTGCAGAAGTGCAGAGGAAGAAGAAGATAAGGAGGAAGAAAGCATGCCCTTAGACGGAGATTAACAGAATATTCGACGGTGATGGCATGGTTCCAATTTTAACAAATTCTAGTGACACATAGAAGGTATCATGAATAGTATGCTATTTTTTCAATTAATCAAATTTGCAATGGCATGGATCCAATGAACCTAAATATTTATGGGTACCAGGTCTAGTATTTAGGGATAGAGGGAGTAGGTATCGTCGAAATTTTCAAGCGAATAACATTGGTTTTGTGAGCAATCCGGTAGAAACACACCATATCCATCATCATGTGTACCACAGCCCAACCTTGGCTTGTGAGGATATATGCCTTCTCACATGGCACGTGACCAAGATAGCCCCACAAATGGCAACTTATGGCATACATGCGTGCTCCAACCACGTGTGGGCAGATCTAGCAATGTAGAGAGAATAAGCTAGCGCGATGCACATGTGGCCCAGTGCACGTGCAGAGCATGGATAAAAATAATTCAGACACGTAATCTCCGTGTGTAGGAATTTCAGCCTGTCCACACTAAAATCGAAATTGGGGATGATTACTGTCTCAATATTTCGCTTCATTACAAAGTGATAATAAGGATTTGATGGCGAGCCACATTACACACGAAAGGTACGTCTAATCTGTTCAGTGACCGTGAACGTCTCTTATCTACTCATACTTTGGTTTTAGTTCAATTTTAAGGGTTAATTATGTGGACCGATCATAGCCTTTCGTTGATTGTAAAGAAAAAGAAAGAAATATTATTGTGGACGTTTCTCCAACTATCTCAAAACAGTATCGAACAATTGCTAGCAGTTGGATAGCTAGCTGCTTCCCCTTCAAATTTTTCTGAAACTACTGTACCTTAAATCATAGACTAATGCATTACTAAACATTCCAATGCAGGTATTGAATGAAGGTTTTGTATCACAGCTACTTAATTTATACTAGTAATCATGCACGTGCAATGCACGTTCTTCTTTTATATATTAGCATGTAAAAAAAATCAAGTAATCAACTTTTAGGTAATGTTTGGCTAATGGGAAAGGGAAATGATTTACCACCCATCAAAAGACATCTTTAAATTCTAACCGTTCATTCTCTCTCTTCCATTTAATCCTAACCTTTCATTTATTTCCCAATCCCAATCCCACCCTCTATTTCCCATTATCCAAACACATCCTTATGCCTTGTGTTTCATCAAGATGACTCTAGATCAGAAAATTAACACCAGTGTAACATAGTTCCAACAGATGGCAGGCTATGAGCCAAGCTATATGTTTCAAGAGAAAAGAATAGAATATGACTGTTTGGTGCAGAAAAAAAAACAACACCTACATCATATATATGGAAGCACACACAACAGAATAAAGTAAAAAAAAAGACTGATTATACTGTCTGCTTACTACATGGGTCAAAAGATGACCTCAAGCCTAAGATTACACTTATCTCCAGCTAAATCAAAACAAAAACCATAATTCCTAATTTGATTTCAAATCATTCACATCAGTGAATCCTAAAAAGGAAACGACAAACATGCCCCACGAGAGTAAACATAAACACATTAATTGAAAGTCTAAATTCCCAAGAAACTTGCGCATTTTCTGGATTTTCAATTGATGTGGTAAATATGGCACACATTAATTTGGTTCTCTGAGGTCCAAATGAACCTACATGGAGTGTTACAACATGACCTTATGACCTTATGACCTTATGAAAATGCAACTCTCAATGGACATATTATGTACACATGACCTAGTGGACATATTCTGTAAACATGACCTTATGAACCATAAAGGAGGACAAAGCAAATTTTCATATCCATGTAGGGGCATTTATTTCAACTGTGCATCTTCTGTGTGAACAGCAAATAACCATATAAATGAGTGAAACCAGTGTTATGTAGTAGATGTATTTTAGCTATAATATCATAATGAAACATGTGGTAAGACTTAAAATATAGCATTCATGTTGCAAATTTTTTGAAATTTAGATTTAGCTATCTTCCAATCACTTTTGACTCTGGCTCCAGTCCCTAGAATGTGGCCCAATGTCATACTTCACTCTTTCTCCTGCATGGGCTAAAAAGAAAGAAAGAACCGGTTGTCTAAAATTTCATGGTACTCTGCATTCAACAGCACAACAACAAAAGAAATCCTCATCTATATGCCATCATCTGTATATATACTTATTGATCTTATTTCCAGCCTAGAAAAGAAAAAAAAATCACAAATAGGACTTCCAATCGATTAGGAAGCATTTATTAAAATTTAAAAATGGTCTAGCATGTCACACTCCAGCAGACAAGTTGACAGGAAGCTAAATGATAGATGAATAGTAATCTGGTTTGCATGCCAATATATGATCATGTTATAATAGATCGTCATAAAGGGTAGATTAATATCATGATCTAGGTTGGATGTACACAGACATAAACGATAATTATAGTTGTGATTGGAAGATAGCTGAAGCAAAGGTTATCAACTCAAATATCACAATTAAAAGCTTGATCTCTTGAGTTCAGTAGCAAAGACATGAAGATTAATTATGCCACAATATCAGTTCACCAAAAAAGCCCACATCCGTGAGGTTACAGTGTTACACAACAAAACAGCATTTGTGGAGCAAAAAATTTGCATTTTGTTTACCTTCAAATAGCCATTGTCAAAACATAAATGACCAACTGTCCAACTCTAACTGCTACACCAAACCAACCATCACAAGCTATAATTTGCACATCTTGACCCTTGTCCACACCTGGAAGATTGTACAAATGCCATTGTCGAAATGATGGAAGAGAAATATGAGGTTAACTTAATGACACAACTTGCTACATCGAATTAACCAAATACACATGGAGGGTCTATTTCAGTTATCAAACCAGAATTTAAAATTTTGCACGAAGTGGTCCATAGGTTATACTAATTAGTTGATTAGTTCCAACCCATTTGGGTAAGGGAAATCCCTCTGTACCTTTATATAAAGGGAAGCAGACAATCATTAGATCAGATAGAAGGCTATAACCATGCATATGCTTTGCCCATAACTTAAGCTGATGTTAATTTCAATCTTTACTTATAGCTTTAATGGACCAGTGTCCGAGGAAAACAAATTACCTTTGAAGGATGAGGTGAAATTGCTGTGCATCATCCTACATAATTGTTGGTATGGCTAATGAAAGCCATCCTGCATATGAAATAATCATGCAAATGAATAAAGTATATTTTCAATCTCGGCAAGTTCGTAAGGAAAAAAGAGGAAAAAAAAACATGAGAAAACATCTCATAGTCACATGCATGTACTGTGTAGAAAAAAAGTCGTACAATGAATTCTTTCGAAATTACTCATCGTTGGATATGGTGCTCATCCACGATATCGTGTACAGATGCTGAGAAATTAGAGGAGCGAGAGTGATTGTTACCATATTCTTCAATCCACGCCTTGACATTGCTATGCATCGTTAATATGTCAAGCATCCATACTAAGGCATCATCAGCTCATGGACTCACCTAGACAAAAGGATATATAATAAGCTGGCAGCCAGTCAAAAGACTAAAATTTCGCTTGGCTCAACTTTTTTACAGCTGGTTTTGAATTTCACAATTTGATTTTGGAATGCCACAAAAGTGCTACCATTGACAAGAGCTGCTTCTGCCCGCAACCTGCAGCACCCTTGGACTCCGAAGGCCTCTTGTCATTTTCTCTCCCCAAAAAAATCTCCTTTATTTCAACTTCTTTTTCATTGGTATTGTGTTTGCGCATGCTGAATTGCAAACATTGGTTAGAAAAATGAAGATGAACCCAGCTAGCTAGGTGCATGTATGTTAAAAAAGGGTTACATTTTTTACAAGCAAATGGTATACTTCTATATGCTGACCCGGTGAAGATATTCATATTACCAGGAAGTTCAATACAATGCACAAAATTGTTTCTCTCAGGATTTAGGAAGCTTGCTTAGCAGTACAAATCAAGCAAGCTGAATTTTGTTTATGAAACACTCAAAAAATCTAGATATCAATTCAAATTGCAATTGGAGAGGCTGAAATGCAGCTGCACAGCTCAATGGATTAACTGGAATGCAAATTACAAGCCAATTGGGAGTAGGCACTAACCTGGGACCCTCTTCACATGCAGATCCAATGGCACTGCCATCCAAAAGTGTTGAACTCCTAGCTGTGACCTCTGTGTGGCGTCCTTCCATCGAGTAAGCATTTCATCGAGCACTTTCCATGCATGCCTGCATTGCACACTTGTGGAAACAAA
Organism: Oryza longistaminata; assembly: GCA_009805545.1. Lineage (NCBI taxonomy): Eukaryota > Viridiplantae > Streptophyta > Magnoliopsida > Poales > Poaceae > Oryza > Oryza longistaminata. Next base: position 792,810 of record CM020189.1, on the reverse strand, counting down.
GAGCACAAGAAGACAGAAAGTACATGGGAAGGTAAAGCATAGGATCCTTCAATGCAATGCAGAGATAGAGCAGAATGCCACCGTTGGTCTGGAGGAGGTTCTCATCTATCCAAGGTCCAGTAAGCAACGATGGGTGGGTTTCTTGGTTTGGCCTACCTCTCGGTCTTGTAGACACCAAGTAGGCCCTTGCGCCTTCGTGTGATGGGTTTGGCAGAGTTCACCAGAGAATTAAGCACAGTGTAGTGGAGGAGGCCTCTCGCCGGCACTACGGTTGAGGAAGATCAGGCGAGGCGAGGATGCGATTTGCAGCGAGAGAAAGTGATTTCGCGAGAGGAGGCGCACTGCAGTGGTAGGATATGTGCGGCAATGTTGGTGGATTGGCTCATCGTGCGGATGATGGCACGGCGGCGGGGTTAGCGCGGAGGATTTTGCGGCGGCGGCGTCATCGCGTTGATGAATTCTGCTGAGTCGGGGATTCCGCGTGTCATCGTGTGGGCCGGGTTTCCGAGTTCACCGTAGGATTGGTAGGTGTAAAGATAAAGATCTCCGGATGGACGGTAGGGATTGAACATATCGATTTCACCTGTAGGATTGGAGAGGTGAACTTCTCCTTTTTATATTATTATAGATTATAGATGAATTTGTTCTTCCTCTTTCTTTTATACTAGTGTGTTGTGACATCAGCGCCCTTCCTCTTCGGCACCTAGAACTAGCATGAGCGGTATCTTTTTGGTCGGTGTGGCCAAAAGACAGCCAACCGATTGCATTAAGATAGTTCAGAAGGAAAACTACAACAAAAATAATTACAAACGTGGACGTCTCAACTGAGAACAAACAAGCGTCAGCTGTCTGACACTGGAAGCTACTGTTCTACAGCATGAAACAATGCAGCTGCACGCCATAGCATGATCTCAGCTCAAACTTCCCCAAGCATGACTGCTGCTGATTTCTCTCATTGTTCAAAGATTTTAGCATTTCATTCCTTCCAAATCAACCAGGTCACCAACACTCAAAGTGAATAGAAAGCTTAGCTGAATTTTGCGCCAAAACGCTTGCCTTGTTATATTCCACCAGTCTACAAAAGGACAGTCGAGATCACCTGATAAATGGAATGCCACGTTAACCCAACCAAACACGCCAAAACAGTCAGATTAAGTTTGTGTAAACACACTTTACAGCCAGAATATGTTTGTGTAAACACACTTTATGGTTAACATGCTGACCAAAGGGATTTGCTAGATGAGTTATGGTTTAATTTTCGTGAATGTGCAAAGTAGGCTAAGTGATATGTTGTTTTCAGATTCTTAGCTGAGTTGAAGGATATATTTGGGGTATCAATTGATGTGATAAATTCAAACTACAATTACTGAGAGCTTAGGGTGTTGTGTGGTATTTATGAGATTTTGGTGTGATTTATTGTTGCTTCAATTATTTTTAGGATTTTTCCAAGCAAAGGGAGAGAATATTGCTATGGTTAGCTTTAAGCTTAAGGCTAGACCATAATAAATAAAAAAAATCATTTTATACCTTGGTAGCATGTATGTGGGTCTTTGAATCTTGCATGTCAAAGGGTGAAAATATTTTTTTTTCTGAGTGGGTCCCACCTTTAAAGCAAAAAAAGACTACAAGCATTGTAGCCTATGCTATTAGCAAAAGGTCATATAAAACTATGGATCTCACCTTATGTTCTATATGCATCCTAAACATTGTGGATGCCCTTAACTTTATAGAAAGAAGAGATGGCCAGATAAATATAACCTATTCTGATGCATAGCTCGGAAGTGGATGGACGGATGTCGTTTGAAAGCCACAAGGGATGTGTAACACTCTTGCTATCATTTTTCTTGATCTCCTCTTTGTGTTTTTCTAAGATATAAATGGAGATGCCCCAACGTTTTGCTCCGTATAGGAGCTAGTGATCACATGCAAGTCAGCAGCAATCCTATCACTGTGGACAGTAAATCTTCAAATTTCTCTTATGACGTGTAAATAGCCCATTTCCTCAAGCCTTAGATGGTGCAGTAGAACCTTCCTAGTTCATTTTCAATCTGATCAGGGTGTTTGCCTTATCTATAACTTGATATGAGAATCCAGAAGCTAGAATCCTATTTATACCAAACACACCAGATTGTAACTGGAATGGTATAGAGGCTGCTCCAAAAATGTTGTCAACTCAAATAAGTTATGGCAACCAATATTGTAAAGCATTAATAATTAAAGAAAATGTAAAAATGTTCATCACTCTTAAAAATTCTATATTGTTTCAAAGTAGATGTGTAGAATATCAGTTGAAAGCTAAAAAAAATGTGAAATACATTAATTGCTGGCATACAGTATGACAAATGATATATCTAGTACATTACAAGCATTTCCTCCTGGCGGTACAATGATATCTAATTTAACAAGTAAAACATGTAATTTCTACTCCATAGAGAGCAAATGGGGGAGATCGTTGCAAACATGAATCGATTTATGAAGGCATGGCAGCAGGGACCACTAACACGGAAACATCAAACTAAACCCCCTTATCATTGTTTTTTAAGAACCGGTTTATGTTAAGAAAACAACAATCATGTTTGAAATAACATTCCAAGTTTTTAATAAAAATCAGAAAACATAAAAATTGAATTTGATACCCCGCTCCACACAAGGCCCCCTTCCATCCTATCCTATATTTTTGTTCCTCCCCCTCTGGCCCTCCCTTCTTTCCTCCAGATGATGTACTACCTACTCTTCCCTTCAGTCGACCGTGCCACTAGTTCTGTCTTCCTACCACCTTCCTCCCTTCCACTCATCGTAACCCTATAAAATGCCATATCCAGCCCGCACGAGTTCTGAGGTGGCCAAATCCAGCGACTATGAGCTCGGGAGCAACCAGATCCGTGGTGCCCCAAGCTAATGCCACCTGGATTGGCAGGAGGGGAAGCACTCGTAATGTAGTGTCGCATGGCATGATCTCCGAGGACCTTTGGCATCAACGGAAGTGTCACACCCTAAAAATCGCCTAAATTAAAAATGCATATTTTAAATCATTTTTAGAAATTATTTTAAAAGCCTACAAGTTAAACTCTAATAATCTAGGAAAATTTTCAACATAAAATTGAGCTAGATAAAATTTTATTAAATACTTTGCTTGTTCCTCTATTTTCTAGATTTTTCTGGGAATTATTTGAGCAAGGGAAGTATTTTTAATAAATAAAACAACATTTCACAAATTATTTTAATT
>CM020189.1:747306-768921 GCA_009805545.1 Oryza longistaminata | reverse complement strand
GATCGGAGTGCTCGGGCGGAAATTTAAATTTACGCTGCCGAACACCGTCTTCGAGTTCACGGCATGCTTATATATATATATATATATAGATAGATAGATAGATAGATAGATAGATAGATAGATAGACACACACTCTCTCTACTAGGACCCCTTATTACAATTATTTATGCGGAGAGGGGCCAGACCGCCAGAGGAAGCGAGCAGCGGGCGCCTTAGCATGTGGCTAATGCCTCTTTGAGGCATCCAGGCGCCGGAACCCAGCCACACTGGTTTTCGACGTGGTTGACGCACTCTTTAATGTGACCTGGGAAGTGTCTCGCTATGTACTTTCCTATTGGTTTGCTGAATCAAAATTAAAAATATACCTCTTTTTTTATTATTTTACGTTTATATACCTATGCGGCGAAACTTTGCACAAATATACCTCCCCGCAGTGGGGTTACGCGGGACCAAGACGGTCCCGCACTACTATTCCGCGGGACCGACGGTCCCGCAGTACAGCCGTGCAGCACTGCCTCGCTCCCTCAGCCCGGGAGAGCGGTATCGTGGTAGCACATACGGGACCGAGACGGTCCCGCGTCGCCGTTGCGCGGGACCGAATCCATCCCGCGTCCTCGTCGCGCGCGAATGAGCTGCGTGCGTGCACAAGCAGCATGCATGTGTGAACAAACAGCAACAAGCAGCAATGCATGCTGCATGCAATAGGGCTGCATGTGACGCTCCCGCATGGCTGGCATGCGGTACCGACCGGTACCGCAGTCCGGCCGCGGGTTACCGGCTCGGTGTTCCGTTCCCGCATGTTCAGTCTGCGGGTTCGTCTTCGTTCCCGCGTTTTCGTTTTGCGGATTGGGTATATTTTTACAAATTAATCTCAGACATGTATATAAACGTAAAATATAGAAAAAAGAGTATATTTTTAAATTTTTTTCTACTTTTTTTAGTGCTAAGTACATTTTTCATGCTGTGAGACATGGAACAAAAGTAACCTCTTACATTATTTTCCTTAATACGCTCCAGCCCTCTCCTGTCTTCACCTTGTATAAAGTGGGAAGGGCTCTAGCATGGATAAACGCTACTTCAGTTCAAACTTGAATCCTGGGTGCGCAAGCGGCGAGTGTAGGCTACGTACAAAACTGAACTATTGCTTATTCAGATTCTACATGACATTATCACATAATCTATCTTTCTCTGAAAAGGAAAAGATCATTAGGGGCTTCATATTTTTGATGTTTGTAACATGTAGCCGTGTATACAAAGGCAGTGGCACATTGGTTTCCTTTCGTAGATATGAATTAACACATATTATGAGCAAACTTAATACTTGACCCTTTACATTTTTTTAATGCGCGACCGACAAAAAAAAGAGTATAAATGACAAAAAGAAAAAGGATATGTCCTTACAGTTTAACGCAATACATACTTGATGAGTTCAACATAGTCCCACATTTTGGATACATTGTACATATAGAAGGCCAAGTCAAAGCAAACTAGAGTTGAGTTTCAACGAAGGCATTAAAACTAAAAAAATCAATTAATTGAAGATGTTGATATAAAAACCCATGCATGCAGACAAACCTAACACGAAACATGGCAAAACTACAATTATACATATTCTTGATTATTTGAGTATATATTCATGGCTCGTGCGTGCACTTAATAGGGATGTGCGCTTGTGATAGTTGGGACATGTGTATAGATGAGTTCTTAAATTTGTCGTTTGCTAGACCTGATACATATGGATTAATGGATATTACGCCTGATACCTATTAGTAGCAGGCATGATACTTATCATTACCAAGTATCGGACCTGATACCTACTGGTATCAGACCTAATACCTATTAGTACCATGATACCTATCAATTCCGACGCTGATACCTATCAGTACCGGACGTGATACCTATTAGTACCGGGCCTAATATTTAGAGTTAATTTGATTCGTGCCATCGCAAAAATACCATTACTATTTGTGATAACACATACATGCTATTACAATTTTGTAAAATTGGAACCATACAATTACTATCAGATTATGTCATCTTCTTACAAAAACCCATTCTTTCTTCATCCCCTCTATAGTTCATCTTCCCCTCTTCTCGCTCTTGGATCTGGCGGCCGGGGCCATGGCTTACAGCTTGAAGAAGCAAATGGCAACAGTGGTGGAAGGGTCAGCAAGGCAGCTGTGCACCTTCGAGGTGGCAGTGGTGGGTGGATGGGAGTAGGACTTGGATTTGTGGCCATCCATCCCCACCCAACCCAAGCTCCATCCATCCTGCTATAAACAAATGAATCAGCTTTGATTTGATGGTAGTGTAACACGAGCGACATAGAAATGGCGGGGCGGTGGAGAATGCTTATCATGCTGCTTTGGCGGCGGAGCCAGGGAACACGGAAGGGGAAAGACAGCACTTGGGGGCACCACACAGGCAGGGCATTGCAGACATCATCACAGTGGATGCGGAATTGCGCCGGCGAGGTGGAGCCGTTCAAGGCCATCAATCGGGTCTCTTAATTACTCCATTTGGCAGTTCCTGTGTACATGGAGATTTAAGCTTCGGTTTTCTTTTTGTTATTTGATTTGTTCAATTTTTGTTGGTGACTACTAGCTTTGATCTGTGTACAGGAGGATTTGCTATGTGTACAGAAGGATTTGAATTGTTTTTCCTTTTGTTTTTTTTAAGCAGAGATTTTTTGGTGGAGCTTCTCCACCTTGCGGCCGATGATGAGCTTCTGCCACAGCGGCACTACAGCAGGCAAGCACCGCCCATTCATTGCCACAACCGCATTCATCGTCCATGCTGCCACCACAAGCTGCCATTGTGGCCGTAGTCATAGTACTACAGAAGTGCAGAGGAAGAAAGCATGCCATTAGACAGAGATTAACACAATATTTGACAATGATAGCATGGTTCCAATTTTAACAAACTCCAGTGGCACGTAGAAGGTATCATGAATAGTAATGGTATTTTTTTTCAATTAGACAAATTTGCACTGGCATGGATCCAATTAACCCAAATATTTTTGGGTACTAGTGTTGGTATTTCTTAACATCACAGATAAAATCCGCAAGCGCACGGAAGATACCGATGTAGCACTTCACCCGGGAGTATTCCAAGGAATCGATTTCCACAGGGAACGTGTATGCTCAGCTCTTCTTTAGGTTCATCCACGGACACAAAGCAAATGTAGGGAGGACTAGCCAACCCGTTGCTCCTAGATATGGCTCTACTGCGTACCCAGACAGGGCGGACTTTAGTGTATTTGAGGGTTATCACCATCTCTACACCCATCTCAAATGGGATACGAAGCAACAACCAGAAATTAATTACCCAGACACCGCGTCTACAAAATTAATAACTACTCTAGTGTTTATAACTCACTAAAGTAATCACTATATTTTAATGAACTATAGTGAACAATGATCTCGCACACTAATTAGGAACTAACCAAGAATAATTCTCACAATGTAAATCTTAATTTCTCAAAATGATATTTCTATTAAAGCAGAGTAATCAACAAGGTACAAAAAGTAATAGGAGAATTAACGACAATTCCGAAATTCCTCCGATATCTTCTATCTTACTCTCTTCATAATCTTGTACACAATAAAGTACAATAGAGCCTATTGTAATTCAGCTCATGCTTTAGTGTGTGTGACAGTGTAAGAATAAGGGAGGAGAGGGGTATTTATAGGTGGAGGTTGCTTGGGAGGATAAGGATGCTCCATGGAATCCAAGGAGCATCTTCCATCTAGCTTCATCTCCTTGTGCCAAGTGTCCTCTGGTGACAGTTGGAGTGCCAAAAACGGTCACAACCGTCATTGAGAGGTCGGTAGCTACCGAATTGAACTTGGGCCTGGGCTAGCGGCCTCTGTCAGGATTCGGCCGAACCCTGGCCAGCTCCATTGGCCCCCGATTTTCGGTCTGGACACTCATTTTGGGGCTCTCAATCCATTGCCATGGTGGTTGGGCATATTTGGAGGTGTTTAATTGGGTTTTTGGGTCCAAAACTCCATAAGTTTGGATATGAGTTTGATTCTCCTCCTTCTTCATGTATATTTCTGTCGACGTTTGATGTCGCGATTCTGGTATTTGCATAGTATGGGGATCGTTGGTACTAGGATATATGCTAGACAGGTAAAAGATGGCGACGAGGATTTTTATACAGGTTCGGGCCCCTTGAATTGTCAGGTAATAACCCTACTCCTGTTGGCCGAAGCCGATCGTTGCTCTTATTCACCATAATCACACCAGTACAATATTTGGGGTAGCATATCTATCTGTTGTTGACTTGGCAGTCATAAAACCATCCCGTAGTCGACAACAGAGTAGTCTTCCTCCTCGAATCCGTGCCCGGCGAGATCAGAGACAGCGCTAGATCCCTACAGCCGGCCTCTGTATGTACCGGATAGGGTCAGTCCGGGCATATCTCTGATGTCGATATCCGGCGGCGTGTCTTGGCGTATATAGGCTTGTATGTTGATCTTGTGTCTTAATCTATTGTTCCGTCTCCCCTCTCCTCCTAGGGGGCCTTGTATTTATACCCATAGGTGTCCCCTTGTCCAAGTAGAACTAGGAAAACCAATATGAATACAATCCGAGTAGTCCTTGTCGTTTCCACGTGGAACTCTAGTTGTCTTTCCTTATCCGGAACTCCATCCATATCCGAAGGTTGTTTCCGTATAAGACATGGTATGTGGTGGGTCCTGCCGAGATTTATTCAACTACTATTAGGTATGTGGTATCCATAACCCTGACAATTTCCTCTCAAGTTTGGTAGTTTGTCACCTACATCCAAATATACATCAACACTCGTAGAAATTGTTAGAAATATACCATACCACTATGTTGGATGTTTTATGTAGGTATTGACGGTGTGAATTTGGTACTTAACAGCCGTCAACAACCAGGTCTAGTATTTAGGGAGTAGGTATCGTCGAAATTTTCAAGAGAATATTATCTATATACCGATCTCTTCTCCCCCCTTATCTGTTTTGGCCCTACTAATAGTAAGAAGAATATTTCTTGCTTCCTCCTCCCAAATGAATCCAATTAGTAGGATTTGTGTTTTTTTTTAGAAACATGTACTTATTTTCAAATGGAGGGATACTTATAATGTTAAATGATTTTCTGTGAAATTTGTGTGTTCCGAATGCCCCCCCCCCCCCCCCCCCTCCTCCTCCTCCTTTAGGAGTTCTCTACCACCTTCTAGATATTTGTTTGTTGACTTTTAGTTTTAAAAATGACCGGTTAATTTTTCCTGTAAATGTAGAAGATGACTTTGGACAAGTGCATAAATAATCTACCATAGTTATTGCGTCAAATTTAAGAGGTTATGCAAAAAATATTGCAAATGGCGTTCATATAGAGGGAATTAATATTGGCTATTGAAAAATGACCTCATCCTCTCTTTTTCCCCTTTATTTTGCTTCAAAGAAAATTCAATTTAACATATCCTTCTATAGATAATATTTTTGAGGGAAAACACTGTAGGGAAGCCCCCACAGTAAAAATATATTAAATAAAAAAAGAAATTACAATAGGTTTATCCAATGTGAAAGGATAGCTCTCTCATGTACATTTAATCTATAAACCAAGAGGGGGAGATCACTCTTAAAGAGTAATCTCCAAAAGGAAACAAAAGGGATACATTATCAAAAAATTAGATAATAATTGTGCTATTTATCCAATTTCTTACACACATCCCATTTGCATTCCCTTTGGCTTTTGATTAGGTTAACTTGGATTGTGTCTATTGCATTAATGGATTTGGAAAATATCATTTAGAGAGGTCGAAAAGAACCATTACGTTCACTTTAAAAGGGCTAAAAATCACTATATTAATCAAATAAAAAGATAAATACTTACACCATTAGATCGTTGCTGGTCGAAATTATAATGATTAAATAAAATTGATCGATATAACTATATATAAAATACAAAATACATTTTGTGTCCATGAAAATAAAAAATGAAAGAGTTGTACATTGTATCCATCTGATCTATTTAAAAAATCTATTGTATACGAAATGCAATTGTACCTATGTAGTAATTAGAGCAGGTACAATAGTAGACTATTCATCAGCTATAAAGACATATTGAGGAGATAAAAAAGAAGAGAGAAGAGCAGCAGGCTACAGATTTGTAGCCAGCTGAGCACGAACTGTAAGACGTAATGTATATATAACAGGTGGAACCGGATATTAATAGTATAGTATATATTTATAGGTAACTATTGTATGTGTTGGCTACTAAATTGACTATAGATGATTTAGAGCTAGCAGTTAACTATATTATTAAACTTTCTCTTATAACAGTTGAGCATATATCAAATCCAGCTCTACCATAGTAGTACTGTATTACAATCATGCAAGGACATGAATGCAATTTCTCTGTAATACGAGGCGATATCCCGAGTTCTCGCCCTCATCACGGCAGCAGAAGTACCCGCGGAACTGCGGCTATTTTATACTGACCCCCTCGTATCTTTCCAAAATTTTCTCGTGTTACTGTCGGCGCCGTTTAGACTTTAGAAGAGCTGTAGCCGCAAGACACCAAGAGCAAATTATCACTTATCTAAGGGTGTTTGTGTAAAATTGGTGCCGCACGAGTGGACTGGGAGCTCCCTATTTCTTGGCCTCGTCTCGTCTCGTCGTCTTCTCCCTGCTGCTGGTACTGTGCGTGGGCCGGAGGGCGAGAGTGAAGCTTGAGCCGTCTCGCCGCGGGCGCTGCTGCTGCTGCTGCTGCTCGCGTCCGATTCCGACGAGGTTAGAGGCGAGCCCCGCCATGGGTGCACGGTGATGATGTGATAAGCTTTGTTTCTTGGATCTTTAATCTACCTACCAACTTACCGAGTTTATCTCTCCTTGGTCGTCGGTGTTCGTTTGTTTGTTTGTTTTGGGGGGATTGTTTTTCTTTTTTTTTTTGGTTCAACTTTGTTCTTCAACTTTGTGCTAATCGCGCCCTTTTATTGTTTTATACATAATTGTTTGCAGTATTTTGTTGATTGGATTTATGGGTTTGTTTTGGTGGCGAGGTTTTTATGGGGGAAGTTGGGGATAATCTGGGGACTCTTTGTAACAGTGATTTAATTTATTTAGGTTCGGTTCCATGTTCTGGGATAGTTATATGGGTTTTATGGATCGATTACCTCATTGATTCTTCTTTAATCGAAACGTTATTATTGAATTTTCATGTCTCTGATGATAGACTGATAATATCTTACTTTATTACTAATACATAAAAACTAAAATTATTTTTGTGTATGTATAGGGTAGAAGGATGATTGCCCCGAAAGCAGAGTTGCAGTGATGACATTTTCTATTCACCTTAAAAGCCTTGTGTTGAGATAGTGAAATTATTAATTCAACATATGAAAATCTTTTATTGCGTTGTACATCATAGATGTTTGGCTGAGCATGACACTTCTTGTTTGTTTGAAAGCCATGGTTAACATGTTGCAGTAGTTAAGCAATTTGGTACTTTTGAGTCTGGGGCTCTGGGCTGCTTGCTTATAAGAGTTATTCATGGCTGTAGCCTGAATATTTTGTTCCCTTTTCTTCATGTTGAGCCAGAGGCTGGGAACTTCAAAGCTGAAAAGGACTAATGGAGGGTGGAGGCGCAAAAGATGGTTCTGCAGCGGCAGCGCAAACAAGGGGGAGTGGGGATGATGGTTCCCACAAGCTGCTGCCGCCTTGCTGTCTCAAGGCGAAGGCTGCGGCAGCAGAGTCTGAGGCAAAATGCCATGCCACAGTGGTGTCAGGGTGGTTCACGGAACCCCGCTCGCACTCTGGTACATCACAATTGATTGCATTTCTGGGAGATATGTTATAAACATAGGAGTATCTGTGTATTTTTCTACAGATTCTGGTATCAAACCGAGTTGCTAAGACATTGTTTATTCGTATGTGCAGGTAAAACAAGCAAAGTGCAGTACTTCAACAATCCAATGTGGCCTGGTATTTCTCTTGTTCTTTTCCCAGTCCTTTTCCATCAAGATTGGTCCCAATTCAAATTCATCATGATTTTCCTGAAACAATATTTGTACTGATGTATGTGAGGCATAACCTGACCGATTCCATGGATGTGTGGACTGAATCTATTTATTAATGAGAAGTTTAGCTGGTTAAATTAAACTCTGAAATGCTCCTGTAGTTGTTTCTGATTTAGAAGTGTAAGCCTGAGTTATAGCCTATTATCTCTCAGTTACAAAAAAAAAAAATCTTGGTGTTGCTGCACTTCAATCATTACCCCTTAGGTTTTAGATAGTGTATTCATATCCTAAATTTGAAGGCTGCTTTGATATGTGAAGTGATATAAATCACTTTGTTCATCTTTTTTTCTGGGTGGGCCAAAGATTGGCCGGCCAATTTCATGAAGATTGGGGGAAATAAAAGTTTTAATTACAATGACAAGTCTCAAGCAAACTTAAGCCAATGTTTTTGTCAGGAAATTTATGTTTCTAATACGAAGCATTGTCTATAAAAGTTCTCTCATCTTTACAAAAGCACATGCTGAACTATTCTACCTCTTTGAGCCTGTCAAGAATATTACTGATGTTTTGTTTTTATACACAGGAGAGGCTCATTCTCTGAAAGTAGAGAATACTCTGTATCAAGGGAAATCACCATACCAAGAAATCTTAGTTTTTGAGGTCATTCTTCACCTGCTAGGCTAGCTGTGTGCATACTACATTACTTTATACATAAACAACTAATTTTGTTGAACTATTTTTTGTATAACCTGTCTATTTCTGTATGCAGTCCTCAACCTATGGGAATGTTCTGGTGCTTGATGGTATTGTGCAGCTGACCGAAAAGGATGAATGTGCATACCAGGAAATGGTTACTCACCTTCCACTGTGCTCGATTCCATCCCCCAAAAGTGTATGTTTCTTATCTTGGCCATACCATATGTTTGCAAACCTGAAAATAATGAGAGATTTTGCAATGCAAAATGTTTGTTAGTTTATTCCAGTACTATGTTGATTTCCTATTATCTAAGAAATTTCTTATTGGATTGAAGTTATTAAATTAACTGGAGAATGTTGTGCATTTTCCATGGTGGGAACTTCCTTGTGTGATATATGGGGTGGTCCTGCTCCATACATTCTGATGTATACTCGGCTACTTTGATGCAGGTTTTGGTTGTCGGAGGTGGTGATGGTGGTGTGCTACGAGAAATAGCCAGACATGCCTCAGTGGAGAACATCGATATATGTGAAATAGACCAGCTAGTTATTGATGTAAGAAGCATCACTTTATGCTTTAGAGTAGAATTGTCAAATTATTGTTATTTTAATGATTATTATGCTCTCAACCTATGCAGGTCTGTAAAGATTTCTTCCCACAACTATCTGTTGGATTCAAAGATCCCCGTGTTCAACTTCATGTTGGTGACGGTATGTTTAGAAGTTCGTGCCTTGGTGGTATTTTCTATTATCGTAGTATTCCATAGGATATGCTACTTATATTTATTAGCTGCTCATACCTTTGCATCATCTTTGCTTCCTTTGGGACTATCCATGTGGCCTAGTTGTACGTCACAGCTGTGAGGTTGAGACCCTAGTTTCAAGACTCCACTCTTTTAAATAGATGATTTATCTTGCGTGTTCTTAATCTTTTTTGCATGCATATATGGTGGCTTTGGATTTTAAAATTGCCTTTATATCTTCATAATAGACCTGCTTTTATTTTGCAGCTGTGGATTTCTTGAGAAATGCCCCTGAAGGGAAATATGATGCTATCATTGTTGATTCATCCGACCCAATTGGTGAGATCTTGCTATTACTAAATCACCATATGTGTGTATCATGCTTCTGCTTTATCCTCTTATAATGATATATTCCAGAAAGGTTGCTTCTTTATCGAGTTCCTTTCATGCTGTTCAATGGTTCACGACACAATTATTATTTTCCTTATTAATTGATATTTGTTCCCCTCTTATTTGGATTTAGGATATTAATTTTAATTGTTTACCTTTTCTGTCTTGGAATTGTCTAGGTTTCAGTTTTGTGCTCCTTTTGTTTTTGTACCTCATGAGGATCCTTCTCACATTATAGGGCCAGCTCAGGAGCTTGTGGAGAAGCCCTTTTTTCAGACAATTGCTAGAGCTCTAAAGCCTGGTGGAGTTCTATGCAATCAAGCTGAGAGTATGTGGCTGCACACACATCTAATTCAAGATATGCTTTCTATCTGTCGTGAAACATTCAAGGGAGCTGTGCATTATTCCTGGACAAGCGTTCCTACCTATCCTAGGTCCGTTGCTTTCCCTTTTCTGTTCATAGTTTCTATGTACCTCATTGTTATCGTATACATATATGTGTCTTAGCCCTCAATAATTTATGCACTTTCTGCTAAAGACTCAAACATGAAAGAGATAGGAATTAGGAAGTTTGGCCAACAGGGTTAGAGCATTCATACCTAAATGAGTTGTTATTTTTCGCGAACGCGCAAAAGGATTGCACATCAATATATTAGAAGGAAATACCTAAATGAGTTGTAATTGGGATCTAAAATGTTACTAGTAGAATTTAATTTTTCTCATATTTGGTTAACTTGCTTCCAAGATAGTAAGTGCCATAATAATGTAGGAAAAATATCTTAGAAATCCGAGCATTTATCTGGAGTTTGAATCCATAACATACTCAAATAAGCAGAACCTGCAAAAATCTTTTACTCACAATGTTGAAAAATTATTGTTATATTGCTACTTCTTGTGCCAACTTTTGACCTGTTCAGTAGGCCTAGCAGCTGCAATGCTGCAGCTGCACTGCACCAGCAGCTACTGCAGTTAGCCAGCTGCAGCCGTTGCACTGGGCTGTGCAGCACAGCCCTGCAGAGCCGAAAACGCTGCAGTTTAGACCTACCTAACAGGCAATTTTATTGTGGAAATTGGTCTAGAGTGTACTATAACTTTTGCTTACTGTATGTCAAAGCAATTTGTTGTTAAGAGGTCCATATATGCAATCGTCAATTATTTTATACTTTTGGTGATGCAAAGCGTGACAAATATTTTTATCAATTTCCTGTAGCTGTTAATGTTTGGAATTGTATTTTCGTCTTTTTTTTACACATCATAAGCTAATGAATCATGTAACTATTTGGATTTGCAGTGGTGTCATTGGTTTTTTGCTATGTGCGAAAGAAGGTCCAGCAGTGAACTTCCTTTCTCCTGTGAATCCAATTGAGAAACTGGAAGGAGCTATGGAAGCTGGAAGGGAAATCAGATTTTACAATTCAGAGGTTCACTAACGTTATTTAATTCTGCCATTCTCTTTCATAAGCTCTTATTCTGTACTTTCCCTCAAATATGTATCTATTTTCACCCTAATGCAAGATTTCCATTCAACTTTGTTGTTTAATTGTTAGTCATTGATGAACTGCTTGCTTAATAGGTTCATCGGGCTGCTTTTGTTCTGCCAACATTTGTAAGGAGAGAACTGGAATCACACAATACTTGTGCTGAAAAGGTAGGTTGCTTACTGCCTGTTGCTATTTCTTTTCTTTTCTGTCTGCGAACTGCGATGCTATTTCGGATTATTGTAATTGAATTATTGCTGATATACATAATCTTGATGCCATAACAGGATAAATCAGAAACCAAGCCAGTCGCGAAACCAAAGAAGATGAAAATAATGCCGAATAGTGCCATTCCGACTGCTTCCTAGATTCGGGCGGCCATATGCGACAACCATGTTCGACGTCCTTAGCTACAGTATATGCCAACTATAAGAGGAGAATGGCGCTGTAACTCTTCTGGCTTAAGTATGGTGTGTTATGCCTGACTGAATAAAAGGGAGGAACAGATGAGATGTGAACCAAAATAATGTTCTTCCTGATCCGTGAGCACTGTTGTAGTGTTGTCTGTTGTACAAATGTATATTGTCACAGCACTGATGTGTTTATTATATGGATGTGGAGTGAATCGCATGGATAATGTGCCTTTTTATCCCCTAAAATCTGCAATCTTCCCTGGTTCAGTGGTTCCTTGGCTGGGTCTGATGAAGTGTGACTGAACTTGTGACTGACATTTTTTTGGGATTTAAATTATTCTTAATCTTGGTGCATAAACATATATTATGATTATTTTGGGATGGAGGGAGTACCACGCAAGGAGCATAAGTGCATAACCACTCAGCATCAGTCATAAATATTTGATATTTATGATAAAATTTGATCAATTTTTTAAATGAATCATTTACTATGTAATGATAGTACTTTTGAACACGAATATACTCATGAATATCAAACTACGAATTGTTTTAAACTAAGGATTTGAGAAATTATACAACAAATGTTTGGAAAGTTAAATTTGACCAAATTTTATCCAAACCGCGAAATATTTACGAGCCGAGCGAGCAATACACAGTGGAGTATTACGCTGAATTGATTAAGCCCAGTGGAGAGGCCACGGCCGCCTGATTGGCCTGCACCGGCTGCACGCCTTCTCCCTCGCCGTCGCCGGCGACGACGTCCTCCTGGCGCAGTGGCTCCGGCTCCGGCGCCGGCGCCAGGATCCAGCCGTGGCGGCGCAGGCCGTCGGCCGACGAGGTCGGTGACGCGGAAGTCGTCGCGGAAGGCTCGAGGTCGTCGCGCATGGCGGCGATGGAGGTCCATATGAGCTCCTTCTCCCACTCCTCCAGCCGCGGGAAGCCGCAGCTGCGCTCGCAGAACTCCTCGCCCAGGTCGGACACGTCGTGCGCGCGCGCCTCGCCACGCCGGCGGCGTCCCTGGCGCGGCGTGCTCCTCGGCGGCGCGGAGCATCTCCCCCGCCGGCGGCAGCGCCCTCCTGCCGGACAGCACCTGCGCCACCCACCTCGCCTGCGCCTCGAAGAACCGCGTCGTCACCATGTTCGGGATGCCCAGGAAGGAGAGCGACGGCGCGAGCTCCGGCGGGAACACGTGCTCGAACAGCGGGCCGACGCGGTGTCGTCGTCGACGGTGACCTTGCCGCCGGTGTTCAGGAACGGGTAGGAGTAGGAGTACCCGGTGCAGTAGACGACGGTGTCGGCGGCGACGCGCGAGCCGTCGGCGAACGCGACGACCGCGCCGTCCTCCTCCTCGCACAGCCGCGCGATCTGCGGGCGCAGGTGGAGGTTGCCGTACCTGGCGAGCATCTTTGACATCGCCGGCGAGGCCATGGCCTCCTCCGTCGACCTGACGTGAGGTGCACCTCCCTGGCGACGCGGCGGAGCTCCAGGGCGATGTCCTTGCCGCTGAAGCCACAGCCGACGACCACACGACACCTCGCCGCGGAACGAGTCCGGGACGCGGTACGAGTGGCTGTGCAGCTGCCGCCCCGGCCACGCCTCCATCCCGTCGATGCTCGGGAGCCTTGGCTGGGTGTAGCTGCCGACGGCCACGACGACGGCGTCGACAACCTCCTCCGTCTCCACCTCCTCGCCGTGCCTGCTCCGCACTGCCCACCCGTCGGCGTTGGGCTCGGCGGCGACGCGCAGGACCCTGGTGTTGAGCCTGACGACGTCCATGAGCCCGAACGCGTCGCAGAAGTCCCTGAGTGTGACTGTTTTAGGACTCGGCGTGGGAAGGGGAACCGCCGCGCGTCGCCGGCGTCGGCGCCGGCGACGGTGGTGGGGCGGAAGGGGAAGTCGGAGAACCCGGTCACCTCCCTCGGGGTGATGAGGCGGAGCGAAGCGTAGACGCTGCTCTGCACGCCGGCGACGCCGAGCGGGTCGGCGCCGTCGATCGCCGCCGTGTGGTCGTACAGCCACTGCCCGCCGACGCCGCCGCGCTGCTCGAGCACCGAGACGTCATGGCCCTCCCGCTGCAGCTCCCGCGCCGCCGCCAATCCCACCAGCCCGCCGCCAACCACGCACACCTTCTTCTTCATCTTCGTCTTCCTGGGGCTCCAATCATCTAAAACTCCCATCTTTTTGGTCCGCGCTCGTGGTACACTAATTTAGCTACAGCCTACAGGTCTGCTGCCATGGAAAAAAACAAACAAAAATATATAAACATGGCATCACGAATTAAGCATAGTCATGACGTTTCATGTCTAACTTCTTATTTAAATTATTTTATAATTAGTTTTTTATTGTTATTAGATTATAAAATATAAACGTGAGAAAAAAAAATTCTATGCAGCCGTGCCACACTGGACCGCATGTGCAACACCATGCGCGCAAGTGACACGTGTCTAATCTCTTGCTGCAGTAGCCCGAGACAATCTTCGGAGCGGAGCCTATCTCCTACACCCATATCTAAACAATTACCAGAACGTTCCGTGATTATCAAATCACGACTACTCCTTAAACGTTCCGTGATTTTTGTCAATAAAATGTAATTTCCGATCCCTTTTTAAACTGTGATTTCTACTATGTCATCAAAAATGTAATTTCCGAGCTCTTTCACTACTTAGAAAAAACATATTTTAAGCGATCGAAAACGATCTTTTCAGACGGAAGCCGGTTCGCCTATAGGCAAAAGCCTATAAAAATCACCGAACAAAATAAATGATAGTTACGAAAAAATTCAAATAAGATGAGTGAAAATATGTGGTGCAAACCACATATACAGTGGAAACTTAAAAATTACCGTTGAATCGAAAAATAGACGTCCGAGATTCGTCCACATCACCACGAGTAACAATTTTATTCCCAGTAAAATTTTTACTCATGAGTAAATCCGCGACTAAAATTTTTCAAAGTGGTGACGTGGACGAATCTCATACGAATTATTTGTGACTTATTTTCAAAGGGCTCCATGCATCATTATTGTCAAAAGGAGTAAAACAATATCTGAATCTGCATGAATGGGTGATACAAAAAGCTCTGCACAAAGCAAACAATCAGCACACATTTATGTAGTGATGCAGACGAAAAAGGATGATGGAGACCTGAAGCTTAATGTCGACGGAGCCTTCAATACAACAAATCAGGAGGATGGTGGTTCGTTGTTCGATATTACTAGCCACCCTGTCGAGTTCTAGTATAACCTGTCAATATTTGAATGGGTGATACAAAAAGCTCTGCACAAAGCAAACAATCAGCACACATTTATGTAGTGATGCAGACGAAAAAGGATGATGGAGACCTGAAGCTTAATGTCGACGGAGCCTTCAATACAACAAATCAGGAGGATGGCGGTTCGTTGTTTCGATATTATAAGGAGGAAGTTCTCACCTACGGGCAGGTGCAGGGAGGCTATCATGATCTTGGTTGTTAAAATGCATGATCCTGATGAATCGAAATAGCAAGCAGTTAGAATGGCAATTATAGAGTCGTATAAATAAAAATCGTAGAGTTCTACCAATATATAGTAGAATTAAAGCACCTTAATTAGAATCGTAAAATAATCACAGAGCATCTACTGTTGAAGCAGTGAAGCTGAAACAACTTATCTCGCTGCACTTTCGTGCCGCGTTGGCTCGAGGTGTTTCTCATGTGGAGGTCAAGAAGGATTCTACGATTCTGGTGACGGCTATGCAGTCGGACTCCTATAAGCAAGTCCCTAGTGGTCCTCTGTTTAAAGATTTATTTTTTAAACAACATACACGAGATAATGTCATGTTTCGTATTTGATATAGCAGTAAAAAGGTGCAACCACACCACACATGTCTACAGCTGGAACCGTTGCTGTAGAGCAAAACACCTAGGATCTTAAAATGACACCTCTAGAGAGGATACGACATCGAGAGCACCCCTGTCGCCTGTCCTGGAAGATTAGGACGCGGTTTTCACCCGAAGAGCTTTATCAGGGAGAGAAGGCGAGATTCCACGACAATCCCCGGGGGGATGAGGTGCCTGTAAGCTTCAGCGTGTCAGCCCAAACAAGCTAGGCTTTCATGCCCGTAATCCTCTTGCCCTTCCACGCCGAAGTGAAAGCATCAACATCCATCATCATTTATATTTGAGCACCATCAACATGTAGCCACCCGTGTGGCGCCAACGCCTTGCCGCTAGCAGGCCACCAAGTAGAAGCGTGACATCCGGTGCACTCAACTCCATCCACGTAATTAGTTGGAGATGGAGAAGGTGAGAAAGAAGAGTGGATCCCCTCTCCCCTGCACTAGCCCACCAACGTGATCATCTTGCGGTAGCAAGGTACCGCTGCAAGAGGAATAACGTTTGGAAAGAGTCCACAATAGGCTTGCGCCCACCTCACGGCGGCGGCACCGCCACCTTGGTCAGACTGCCCACATAGTCGCCTCCTTAAGCCATCTGTCCGCCTTGCCTGATTGCCTCCTATTGTCGCTGAATCTCCCTACGACAATGTTGCGGGCCATAGACCCAAAGCCCATGGCGCCGCCATCCCCGCTCCTCAACGATTCCATGCAGCCTCACCATGTCACCTCTCCCTCATGGTCGTCGTCGCTGCCGATCGGGGGACGGAAGATCTTGCCAAGGTGCAGCTATTCCCATCACCACCCACTGTGTCGCCGCTACCGCCATCCCCATGTGCCCACGGCTCTACCTTAACTCCACGCCATCATCTCTATTGCCCCATTGAAACGGCTTGATCTGTTGGTGGAAGCACCTGATCCAACCATGGGTGGATTGGATCATGCCACGACAATGCTGGATCTGGTCGCTCATGCCCTACCCTCTGCTAGCCCTCCTGCCTGTGAAATAAAAATGTTGATTAATCTATGTGATTAACAAATTGCCAGAGGTAAGTGTTTATTGAAAATATGGTGAATAGTATTTTCGGACAGTGAACAGTGCAGTTGGCACATGGTAGCCGGTCAGACCGAGCGGGTGCCGATGGTTAGACCGATGGTGAACGCCTGACCGGCGGCTTCACTTTGATCTGGCAGTTTGATCGACGCATCTCCATCAGGTTTGAGGGTTCTTTTAATTTCGCAAAAAATATTTAGGTTTTGGTGTTCCTACCATTCATGCCCCTGGTAGGCTTGGTTATTGTATCCGATCCTACACTGCCCCCGTATCGTTGGTGTCCTAGCTGTCATAGCCACGAGCGATATAAGAGAGCGAGGTGGTGGAGCGGTTCTTTAGCCGCCCGTGACGCCCCTAGGGCGGAGCGACGCGGGCATTCTATTCAAAGGAATTAATTAAGGATGTAATCTAGCAGGAGTTTAGCAGAGCATATTTCTCCTATACGCCTCGCACTTGTAATCATTTCGTTGTGCTCATGATCTAGATCATTTGAGACTTAGGTAGTATTCATTTCTACTGAAGTTGAACATCAAGTTAGGGTACGGAAAACAAGAAAACTATTAGCGTAGATTAATTGAGTCTTCATTATTATAACTTGAAAATTAGATTTATATGATATTTTAAAGTAGCTTCTATGTGAAAAACTTTCGTATATATGACACGCACCATTTAACAATTTGAAAAAACATGTTAAGAGAAACCAATTATCTTAACTAGAAAATAACGGGGCCTTACAGCATCTCCAACAGTCTCTCTAAATCTGGCTCTCCAAATGTCCATTTGGTCAACTCTCCATCTAACTTGGCAAGTCAAACTCGTTGTCTACTTCAACAGCCTCTCTATTCACCTTCTCCATTTTGAGTCTATGAGAGTGGGGACCCATATGTCGGTCTCTATGTACTTCTTCTCCTTCCCTCTGTATTTTCCCACATGGGGCCATGGCGCACGGAGAGGTGGCCGCAGGATGAGATCGACGGAGGGAGCCACGAGCGCGGCGCGCGGGCGAGGTGGCCATGGGACGAGGTCGACGGAGGAGGGCCGCCGCACGGGGATGAGGTTGACGGAGGGAGCCAGCTAGGGATGAAAACGGAGCGGATACGGATGGATAACGCTCATACTATATTCGTTTTCATATTTTTTACCGAATACGGATAGCTTGAATACAGAAACAAATACGGATTATCTCGAATACGAATAAGAATCGAATATGATCGGACACGAATACGGAAACATTTTTTTTCTCGGAATATGAAAACCAACTTAACTTCTAATAGAAACAAATATCAACATATATAATTAGCTCATTTTATATAAAATGAAGTATAATTTATAAATATTTTTAAAAATTTACATAATAAAATATAATTTATAAATATTTTTAAAATTTAAATAATATTAATAGTATGGACTAGTGTTAAGAGATAAACTACTATTAAAATCTATAAAGGTATATTGAAGGTTATAGAGTTAGAAAGAAATGGGGTATGTCTTATGGGTCCTGCGGATATCCGAATAGCACTGTTCACCGGATATCCGAATTATTATCCGTATCCGACGGAAACCCTGATACCATATTCGTATTCGTATCCGGGAGAAAATATCCGTATTCGTATCCGTATCCGAAATATCCGAGAATTATCCGATCCGAAAGGTATCCGTTTTTGTCCGGAGCGGACGGAAACTATCCGCTCCGTTTTCATCCCTGCTAGCTGGGTGCTTATCCCGAATTTATAGCTTGACAAAACGTCCCGCGAACTCCCGACAACAAGATGAACAGCTTTAACTTCCAGATGGCGTACCATCCATCTCCTGTACCCCTAGGCCCTAGCTTTAACTTCCAGATGGCTACTAGCAAAACCCCAAGGCCCTAGCTAGCTAGCAGTAGCCAGCTAGTTTCACCTTAGAGCAGATACAATAGTGGGCTATAAGCTAACTATAAATATATTTTAAAAAGATAAATGAGGAGAGAAGAGTAGTGGGATACAGATCTGTAGCCAGCTGCAGCACGGACTCCAAGACATAATGTGTGTATGACAGGTGGGATCATGTATTAATAGTATAGTAAGCAACTATTGTATAAATTAGCTATTACATTGGCTATAGATAATTTGGAGCTAGTAGTTGGCTATACTATTGAACTTGCTCTTAAACAAAGTTTGATTTTTTTTCTACTTTAGAATTTAATTTTCAAATAGTTTTGGGGATCTAGTCCATCACCTTCTGTCAAGCTCTCATTTCATGATCACTAAGAACAGGTAAAGGCACTTTCAAAGGAAGACAAGTATAATAGTCTACCTAAATTTATTCTTAAAAACAAATTTCAAATTTGAATATTGGTTTGGATTCTGCGTAGTCCATAGAAAAATAAGCGGGCTGGACCGGTAGAGAGAGAAAAAAAGAAGAGCGAGGCAGGAGCTTTAACCCAGACAGTGGTGAACAACGCAGGGAGCCACAACAATCAGATAATTAGGCCCATGGATATCCCCAACCCCAATCACATAAGGAATAAGTTCACTTTAGGTCCCTCAATTTGTCACCGTGTTCGAAATTCATCCCTAGACCACAAAACCAGATATAACGCATCCCCCAATTTATAAAACCGTGTAAACGAGGATCCTCGACAATATTCTATCCGATTTTGACTGACGTGGCTCCTTTGACTAGGTCTTTGTCCCATAGGGCATTGACATGGCGCTTACGTGGCAATTCGATCCAAAAATAATAATAAAATTTGTGGGACCCACCTGTCAGTTTTACCCACAAAATAATTTAAAAATAGTGGGGCCCATGTGGCCCCACATGTCATCCTCACACTCCCTTCTTCTCTCTCTCATCTCTATCCTCTATAGTCTCAGTCCGGAGCGGCGGCAGTAGGTCGTGGGCGGAGCGGCAGTGGCGAAAGGCCGTGGGCAGAACGGAGCATAGGGGCGGAGCATGCCGGCGGAGCAAGCTGCAGTGCGCGGCGGCAGGGATGGCGGCGGAGTGAGCAGCGCAGCGGAGAAGGGAGAGAGGAGTAGAAGATGTGGGAAGAGAGAGGCAGGAGATGAGAACATTTTTTTCAATATATACATGTAAAATATGTATCTCAGTTAGGGGTGGGCATTCAGTCTAACCGAAAAATTCGGTTCGGTTCTTCGGTCTTTTAGAAAATTCGGTCTTCAAGATCACAAGACCGATCGGTCTTTAAGAAAACTCAAGACCGAGAGTTTCGGTCCTCGGTTAGTTCGGTTCGGTCTCGGTCTATGACCGAACTAACCTTAACAGCGATTTGAAGTTTTGAACAACAAAATAAAACCGTACAAGATCGTCGAATCAAAGGAATTTAACTCAGATGAAAGACACAATATGATGCCGCTGGTAAATAGAGCACGATTCAGGAAAGAGGAAAAAAGCAAATCGAGCAATCCATCCTACCATGACTTAAATCCCCGTCGATCTCCACCACTCCAACAGAATCTCCCGATCCCATCCATCTCGTCTCCCACCGTGGGCTCACGGCCGGCCTCCTCCGGCATCGAAATCCCCAGCGAACGGCATCTTCCACCACCGCCCACCGGGGTGTGACTGGGCTGCAGGCGCCAGAGAGCGCCGGTGGGGGTCGCTACTCCAGAGGATGGAAGGGCGGCGCAGCCGTGCGGCGCCGGAGACGGCCTCTTCTGCAACGAAAGGCGGATGGCGGCGCGGCGCCGTGCAGCCCGCAGGTCGACGCTAGCGTGAGGACGGGAGAGGACAAGGTTGCGCCACGCGAGGTGGAAGGAGCAATTTTTATTTTTGTCGCTATACTTTATCTCGTGGGGACGGGATCACGGGAGAGGATGAGCGGCCCGTTTGGTTGGAGGGAGTTTTTAGGAGGGATTGAGAGTTTAGAGGGATGAGGCTATTAAGTGTTTTGTTTGGTTGGGAGACATGGAATTTTGGTGGGATGGGGATGGGGAATTGAGGAAGGAACTCCCTCCTTTTCAATACCTGGGCAGGGGCAGGTAATTGGGAGGGAATTCCTCCTTTACTTTATCTAAGCAAATCTCAGCCATCCGTTTTTATTAATGATCTAATCTCCAACTAAACTCCCTATCAGTTTCCATCACCTCTACCAAACAAGATATTGGGATTAAAAATCAAATTCCTATCTTAATCTCATCATCAATTCCCTCGTGTAAACTCTCAATCCCCTTCCCTCGAGTTACCAAACAAGCCGGAGGTTTTTTTGTAGCCGGATGGGGAGTGTACTGGGCCTAGTGGGCTGAGATATCATGTGTTCTTGGGCCATTTATATATTTCGGTTTTTTCAGTTAATTCGGTTACCCGAGGCCCAAGACCGAATTAACCGAACTAAATTCGGTTAGTTGAAAGTGCAGACCGAATTTGTGACCGAATTTCTCGGTCTCGGTTAGTTCGGTTTCGGTCTCGGTTATTTCGGTTCGGTCTTTTTATGCCCACCCCTAATCTCAGTGGCACCACTAAGATTACAAACAAGTAGCAACGGCATTGTTACAAATACATAAATAGTAATGGTATATTTCGAAACGGGTAAATTTTTAATGGCACGATCTAATTAACCCTACTTAAATTGGCCGACGCGCCGAGCGGGCAAGGCGAAACGCTGGCTGTGGAGATTATGGATACCCCATATCTACATGGCAATTATATTTAGGTTGGATATAGGGTACTGAATATAGATAAAATATCTTTATCAGAACTCGGGTTTGTTTCTTAACTTGTACGTTAAGAAAATACCCGGGAACTTAGTCGGTTACGATTGTATTTTATCTGTAACTTCATGTTCCGTTAGGGATATGAGCTGTATTTTGTAATACGGACTCCTTCCCCTATATAAGGAGGGGTCCGGGTCCTGTTTGGGACACAATTTTCCCGAAGATCATACAATCAATAACATACTCGGCGGATTCATCCCCGGACAGGAGTAGGGTGTTACTTCTTGAATAAGAAGGCCTGAACCTGTATAAAATTCCTTGTGTCCAAAC
>CM020189.1:706450-747281 GCA_009805545.1 Oryza longistaminata | reverse complement strand
CTAAGCCACAGAGGACGTCACAGCGCGAAAGAAGAAAGTAGCCTCCGAAGAATGCGCCCTGATATAGTGATAGAAGTATGTCGTGGCGTTCAGTTCCGCTTCGCTGGGGAAGAAGCCGTGCCAAGAAGAAAGAGATTACTCCAATCCTGTTGAACTGCTTATGCTGAAACACCAGAGTCAGCTCGTCACACAGGGATCCTTCGCTCCCGCCGAGACAAACATTACATCGGATCCCGCTATTTCCTGCAATGACGCGAGTGAGAACTTCGACCAACGCAGTTATTGACAAATGTACTACAAAAGATATGTCCACTCTCACCACTAACTCTTTAATAGATCCACTCATCACTAAAAATGACAGACTTTAGTGAGATCATAGGTCGGGAAAGGCCCTGTGATACTCGCTAAAATGACATCAATCGTTATACTAAGCGCGTTCACTATCGTATATACTATCAAAATTGCTAGATATATGCTTCTCGCGTCGAGAGTGTGTAGCAATAGCAGCATGTTTTTCCGTATACGTTTCTTATTTGGTGAGACGTATATCCATAGTATAAGTGCAAGTGATATAGAGAGCACTCTATAACGAGTCAGAGACAGATCGTAGATGATGAAAGCCGTAATCCTTATAAATACAACGACGCCAGGCACCGCTTATATCCGAGCAGGGACCTCAGAAAGGGATGAGCAGCCAGTACCCAATCATAGTACCAGCATGTATTGTCTATTCCAGAAGCTTGTATATAGCAACATGAAGGCATTGAGATGCGATGAGAGTAGTTTCTTTGCGAGTCGCAGATCGGTGTGTTAAAACTACACTGTACCAGGTTACTCAGAGTAGAAGGTAGACGAATTCTGGTCTTCAACCAATACTATAGGCATGGTTTTGGCACAATGGCCTGCACTAGAATTGTGCTCAGAGAGCTACGTATTTTACATTTTACCTCCGACTTATAACTATATCATCTGTGAACTCCCTCATACAGCAGATATATGTTGTTGTATGAACACTGCCAAGTGTGACCTAAGTAAAAGATAAGATCAAAAAAAAATCTGCTACGGAGAGCTGGTCAAGTTGGATAGTGCGATGTCTATAGTCTGTTGTCGTCTCGGGAAATGTCCTCACTCGAGCAGAATAATCATTTCGATAACGCAGACTCAGATGCGAAACCGAAATATGCGCAGACGACATAGCGAATTGAGAAAACTGCGCATTCCAATGCCCGACGACCGTGCGTGAGGAAGGAGACGGTGCACACTGGCTGTTCAATTCACCCAAGTCGCCGGAAGTTCACGTGAGGTAAAACGGTCGGCGACGATTTGTTCAACGTCGAGATGGCTTCAGCGCATGTGATCCTGCTTACTCAAGTACTGGACAGAGGCACTCTCGATTTTGTTCCTGGAGCGAGTGTCACTGAAATCGATTGATAGATACAAGCTCACGCCGATCAACCACAGCAGAAAGGCATGATCTTACTCCTCGTAACCGTAGCACAAGTGAAAACCCTATACGACTAAGCCAAAGTCCGTGCCCCTTCAAGTCTATTGAGATAAGTTAAACCATAGAGAAAATTACAAGCACTTCAGGCAATTTCAAATACGTGATACGGCAAGACCGGCGGTGGAGGACGCAGACCATGGTGCATGGAGGACGCTGCAGGGCTAGATGTGGGATGGTCTACTGTGGCACCTAAAGTAGCTGGACCGCTCAGGACGGCTGGTGAGAGTGTCATGATCGGTGTGTCTATAGAATGCCTAACAAGCGACCTCAGACTGCGAGTAGAATACATCTCGGCGCAATGCTGCAGAGAAACGCCGAGCCTCCAGAAAAGAACGTCCAGAAGCTTGACTGGAGATGCCATGGCGGCAGAGCCATCTCGACGCCCTCATCCATGTGATCTTCTGCAGGTCGAGTGAGCGGTGGGGGTAGAACCCAGGCCTAGCCTTTGGGCCGGACGACATTGCGAGTATGCGGCGCTGCGAGGTCATCCCCCTGGCGTGAACGCTGTGCTCGCCTGGTCTAACGAGTAAACACTGACCACCACTCTCTCCGAGTGGGGTTGGAGGAACCGTGGACGCGGTAAGAAGAGGGCCAAGTCTCGTATTGACTGTCAAAGAACGTTTCTCCATCCATGGAGCACCATCCTAGTCAATCTGAGCCATCCCCACACCCACAAGAGCCGCTGCCTACTGTAGGTGCTGAGCCAACCTGTGCGATGTGCTGTAAGTTACCGCTATGTCGTCCTGGTAGTGTCTACGTAAGGGCATCGTCGTGTGCTTAGAGAAACAGCAAAGCCTTAGTCCAATGGTGCCAAGAGGCAACGCTCTACCGTCCTGCTCATCCTTACTCTCCTATCGATTGGTATGCCTATCGTAGGGTCACCGTTGAAGCCTGACTCGCTCACAGCAGGACCTAGGGGGTGTTTTCATCGGTCTCATTCTCACCTCCATGCTTCAGATATGTCTCCCTGATATATACCTGGAGTAGTTAGTTGGTTTAGATGCTCTGCAGCCTTTGCTGCTTGAAGAATAGGGTGATCTGCTTCTTACTCGTGACGACTCATAATGTGTATGGTACCCGTTGTTCCTCGTCGCGGCGGTCGATCACTGAGTCCACTATCGTTCGCCGGGTCCGTGCTAGGCCCCTCGTTGCGCTCAGGCGACCTATGGTGTTGGCGTTGCAGAGTGAAGTGTGGACTTGTGGGTAACCTGAATTAAGCAATCCTTTATGAGCGTCATTTGGCTCAATAAATAGCAAGAGCCTCCTAGATATTCTGGATGCTTTTTGCGCATCTGTCCTCACGCGCCGCGAACTCATCTTAATCGAACGAGTTCGTAAAAATAAACCACAAGGTGCTAGTTACCGCAGGAATAGGCATGTTCAAGACCAAAGTGTGGACGAAGCCCTTGTCAATCACCTGAATTACAAGATCACTTAAGATAGAAAATACTTCCACCGGTATAATTTGTAAGATGAAGGGAGAAAAGTGGGATATAGGCAATTCTAGCAGGGACACCCCCGGAGAACGACAAAGAATAGGAGCACAGTGGGGACCAATGGCATTTCGGCGGGCATTGCATCAAAAAAGACTTTCGGGATGGCTTAGAGGCGAGGAGGTGCTTCTATATCCCCAACCGTGAGAAAGACATTAAGTTATGGGGCTCTGGATACATTTTTCTGGCATCTCTACTCACAACGTCGCGGAGTATGAGCGCTCCTTCTCGACTACGGATCGCAATTTCCCTGGAATTAAGCGATTTAATAGTTTGTGGAGACTCACAGCTATCGTCAAACCAAGTTATGAAAGAAGTAGTCCGGCACTGACGACAGACATGACGGCGATTACCCGGATGAGAGAAGGGGTGCGCAAACTGCGAAAAACAAATTCGACGACTCGGCTTTAGCTACGTTCTACGCTTCGACAACAAACAACGATAGCCGCCGGACAAGGAGCTAGCCACTTTGGGATCCAAGGTCGCGAAGCGGCCCCCTCCGAATGTGTTCGTCGAGACATCCTTATTGAGCCGAAATCCGTACGCTTCTAGAAGAGCAAACCGAAAACGTCGAAGTTCAGCGGACAATCAAGACAATTAAGCCCATGATTGGAGAGGGCCACGTGAGAGGAGCCCCGTGCAGTACGACTTGGATTAACCTCCCAAGAAAACTCCCTCGATAAAAGACGAAAGTCCTCGAGCGGGTAATTCAAGGACGCAGATAGGCATTTACATGTATTCATGAAAGGCGCGAGGCTATACAAAAAAAAGAGACCCTTCAGGAGAATTTTGCAACGCTTGTGGAGGTTATCTTTCACGCAGGAAGGGAGGACTAAACTGCTGGAAAGGGAACTACATTCTATGGCATTCTGCAGACAAACCACGCGACAGTCATTGTTGGACGCAAGGGCAGCACTTCCAGGGAGGTGGGCGCAGCCTGGTGGAAGAGCTATGCCATGCGCACGCGGCCACCGACCGTGATGAGGTACTGCGCAAGAGCACGACTTAGCCACACGACAACCGACAACGGCAGGGTTCCTTATGGCGACCAAACCCAACACTAGTGAATCCGATGCTGACAAGAGTTGTTGCGAACATGGGTAGCCGCTGGTCCTATGTTGCCAATATTTTCGGCCAGACCTAAAGTCAATCTACCAGCCCTCAAGAGCTTGCAAACAATCCAGCGTGGCCAGATGTCGGCCAGTTTGCGGGTTTTCGGAACCTTGGGCTCTCGACCGATGCGGGGTCGCGCACCATTCAGAAAAGGCAGTCTCGGTGCGCTTAACTTACGGCATCGATTTGTAGCCATTGATAAAATTCTCAAGTTGGACTTTGAAGGGCTAACGGGTGCATGGGTCACAAGTCACTGGGCAGGTTAAAGCGTAAGGCGATTTTTTCTTCAACATTGTGGCTAATCGGTGTTGACCATATACCTTAATCGGATTATCAGCCGGATTGAATGAGCACACAATTCATGACTGGCGGTAGTATTTGGAAAGAACTTTTGCGGGACCAGATCTGTCTCGGAATAAAATCTTGCATATGCCCACGTAAATTATGCGCACGCCCGTGCAATGGAAGCAAGTATGGAAGGTCGGGAGCGAGCCCATGGCATATACTTCAACGCGGATAAGGACGAGTTTAATTGAACCGACTAAATCCCTTATTGCGGGGAAAATTGGGTTGAACAGCTACATCGAAGTGACGGTTTGGGGTCTTTGGCGTACTACCCACCAGTCGGGCCACGGCTAGTGCGACCTTTTTTCTAGGTTCGGGGTACTGAGGCAGAAGCATGTTGCTAGTTTGAAGTTTGAAGTCGCTATATCTTCTGCGCTGTCGCAAAGGTTTCTCACGCTTTAAGAAACGATATGAAGAAAGGACCGAAGGTGGATTTACCACTGCACCAGATTGGAAAGGAAGCAACCGCGAAACAGCTTGTAACTTCAGTCGGCACCACTGATACTTTACCAATGAAGGGCTTGCGACGTTTAGCTTATGTCATTATCCGTGCGAAACATGCAGGTTCGATCAGACGAGCTTTTCTAGATCGGCGACTACTGGTGGTTGCCACCCCCCTGGCCCCACCGCCATTGGGTCTGAGAGAAAATATCAACTACACCGTCAGGGATCGCACAAATTATCCCCTCTATGGTCACAACCAAGGGCCAATCATATCTATTCTTTCGTTATTCTCTGAAGTCACTCGGCCAGGTTCCTACCGACTCAAGCGTGAAGACGGTACACTTATCGACAACTCTTGGAATATCGAACATCTTCGTCGTTTTTATGCTTAAGTTTATCTCTGTATTTCCCTGTTTTGACTGACAACATCAAGCTTTTCTTTGAAGTTGTCAGTCGGGGGCTACTATAATAATAATGGAGTGTGATCTTTATCAATTCAATTTGCTTACTCGGTTTATCATTGCCTTGCTCGATTTTTCAACTTAGTTTACGAGGACTGAAAGTTTTTAATAGCTTTCGCAGGTTCTAGGCTCAACAAAGCTTGACAAAGGCTTTTAAGAAATCAATAGCTAAGTATGAAACACCAAGCACAGCATAAATATACTGGTATTGTACAAATTGTGCCTCCATCATCTATCATCAAAGTCACTTTACATATCAATCAGTGTCAGTTTTTTCATCATCAGAACTGGCAGGACCAGTCGGCCGAAGATCGGTATCTTGGAACCGCTCTACTACATCAACCGCAATTTTGTCGGCCGTTTTCTGCGCATCGTTGATGAGATCAAGGGCAGCCTCTTCGCTCGTCCCGTCCGCAAAACCGTCGATGGTATCAATATCAATCTTTGGGTACAAGGACTTGGTCATCGCCAGCGCCAAACTAGCTCCCGTACTTCCGGCTTCTTTAATATTCTTAAAGTACGTGTCCGGAGCAACCCTCAGCTTGTCGAAAACTTCAGAAGCATCGAATCTACTCGGACCATTGTTGTTAAAGAACATCGCCTGGACAAGCGGAGTAGCGGCGTTGGCAACCTTGTCCCTGGCTCCTTCAAGTCTTTTGATCTTGCCGACTAGGACGTCGAACTGGGCCTGCGATTTGATCTTGCGGTCTACAATAACAAAATCACATCAGCGATTCGGCAAATCAGAGAGAAGCTCAGGGTACTGATCAACAATACCTTCAACCTCCTTCAAGGCCGAGTCCCTTTGTTTGGCCAGCTCAGCTTTGTCACTCTCCAGAGTCTGAATTCGCTCTTCCATTTGGGTTATCTTGGCGGTTTGCACTGCATTGTTTCCAGACAATTGAGGCCATAAGGATGACAGCACAAACTAATGGGATAAATTTTGTGTTTACCCTTCGACGAGCCGCTCAGTTCGAAGTTAGTCTCTTGAAGTTGAGCAATCCGATCCCTCAGATCGTGCTCAGTTTTTCTGGCGAGCTCTTTGACCTCGCGCAACTGATCTCTAACAGCTTCAAGAGTCCCTAGATGAGGAACCAACTTCTCTAGGGTCGTGGTTTTTGCTTCATTCCTGAGATGGATCCTCTGCATGATAACTTTGTCATTGGTCTTGTCGAGAAAGAAACGAGAAGATTGAGGTCAGAAGTCAGGAAACTTACATTAACGATACGAGGTGCCTCACCAAGTGCCTTTTTCAGCTGGCGCACCTCTTCATCTTCTTTCTGCCGGTTTATTACAATGCCTTCGGGCTGCAAGTCATCACACCACCACTTGATTAGGATGGGGGGATGAGAATCTTCATTCGCTTTAATCCGAGGAATTTCTTCTTCATCACCGACCATCGGTCCTGGTGCATTTACAGACGGAAGTCAAGTAATCAATTGGAGTTACTCGGATCAACATGGTTTAAGACAAGGGGTTACCTGTGATTATTCTCGAATGAGGGCGAGGTGATTCCTGTGCTTTAGCCGGGGATCCAGGCCTTGGGTCGCCACCAGCGTCTGGTCCTTGAGATGTATCAGCTTGGGTTCCGACTTCCGGGATTTCTTGGTCTGGTCCTGTTTTCGACTGGTTTCCAGTCGGGGGCTCCTGACAGGCTTCAGTTTCAGTCTCAGGCGACTGGTTCCCAGTCAGGGGCTGGTCACCCGAGTCTACATTGTTGGTTGCTGTCTGATCGTCACTCGGACGTCCTTCGGCAGTCGGCCTAGCTTCTTTGGAGGAACTCGTCTCCATGTTAGCCGGATTAGAGTCCTTTCCAGATGGGTCTATGTCGGACGGTTTCCTACAAGTTTTTCTGTTATCAGTATTATTTTCGTACTGGGAGCGCATCAAAACAATAAAAGGCGTCGGATGGTTCATACCTGGAAGATTTTCTAAACTTCGGCATGGGGCGACTAGACGTTTTGTTTTTCGGAGCAGCATGCTTCGGTGGTTTTCTGGGTGATCCCTTATCTCCAGATTTACCGTCATCGTCGCCTTCGTCGTCACTCAGCACTAATTTTCTTTTGCGGGAATCTGACTGCCCGACTGGATTGGAAGTCTTAGATTGAGATTCTGACCTGATCTTTGGTCCCCCACTCCCCTGAACAGTCTGATGATGAGGAGATCGGCGTTGAGCAATTGGGGGGTCGGACTTCATCAAAGCAAATTCCTGAATGGGATACCTTCCACTGTCAGTTGATTCAACAAGAAGACAAGATTATATTTTGATCAAGGTTGAAGAATTCTGGTACATACCGATGGGGGTGGATTAAACGCGTTATATGGTACGACTGGCAGCAGATGCGTGTAACTGACGACGATGGCGTTGGAGAAGATCTTGTACATCCTTTCCTTCATGATCTTAAAATCCAAGGAGTATGGATCTTCGCAATTTGGATCATGTTTTCCATCAAACTCAAAAGCCGTGCGGGATCTCTCTTTAATCGGAGCTAACCGACTCTTGATAAAATGTCGAGTGATCTGCTCTCCTTGCAGACCTTGCTCCTTGAGCTTTAGCATGCGCTCCATCAGTTCTACAGCTTGAGCGGCTTCATCTCCCATGGGCAATGAATTCCAGGTGTCTTGATAGACCGGGGGAAGACAGGAGTACTCAGGGAGTACAGGCTCGGGGTTTTGCGTGCCAGCCTTTGTTTGAGGTCTTGAAGGGCATGGAGAAATACTTCTGGTCAGAGTTCCCCTAAGTTGAAAACCAGCTCCTCCAACAACACATGGTTTGCTTTTATTTGGCTGGGGTTTGAGGAAGAAAGTGCGGCGGAACAGAGCGAAATGAGGCCTAATGCCCAAGAAAGCTTCACAGGCGTGGACGAAATTGGCAATATGGACTATGGAGTTGGGATTCAAATGATGTAAATTGATTCCATAAAAGTTCAAGATTCCACGGAAAAATCTCGAAGTCGGAAGAGCAAAACCGCCATAAAAGAAATGAGAAAATACCACGACCTCGTGTGTATCGGGAATTGGGAATGCTTCACCAGACGCTGGTCGCCACCCGATGATTTCCTTTGCTGGAAGAACGCCGTGCGCCACCATTTCCTTCAGATTCTCCTCTGTTACATCAGAGGGCGCCCACTGGCTCTCGAAGCTTTCCTGTTCTTCCGCCATTGATGCGATATGTATGGTCTGACTTGGTTTGAGGAATGGCTGGGAAGGGATGAGGAATCAGAGCGGCGAGTGCGCGGGTGAATTTTTGTGGATTTTTGGGGATGGATTGGAGCGGATTGATGAACCCTAGTTTCGCCGGCGCAGTTTTGTACTGTAGCACAGAGTGGGGAAAATGGCGAGAGTTCCAGCGGGGAAGACGAAGCGTCACTTAGACTTCGGAGTTTTGTTAGGGTATCGGAGGTGCTAATGGGCCTAGGCCTGTACAGTACTTCAGCCCAATATTTTCAACAGTGTGGCCCGTTGTGCTCCCTAGGGACTTAGGCATTCTTTTGCTTTGACAATTTGAGCTCACAATGGTATGGCCCGATGCTGTCAAAACCCTTTTTCTCGCGGTTAGATAATTCTTCGGAATTACTACGATGCAAATAAAAAGGTGCCCGACAGAAGTGTTATACTACTTTTTGCATGCCTTTTTAGGTTACAAAAACTGTCTGGGTAGATTAGAGATGACTCATTATTTGATAGTCATTCTCTTAGCATGTTATATGCTCGCTTTGATTATGGTGAAAGTTATAACTTAGGTTATTCGACTTGTCAATTACCATAATTTTTTATAATATTTGATGGATCATTTTAAAGAGTTTTTTTTACTCGGATTCTTGTCAAATATACTTATTTGTGGACCCTTTGAGTGTTATTCACTCGGGCTCTTTATTCTTGATATATCAAGGTTAAAAAGCAGTCGGCTGTATATTTATTAAAAGCTATACATGCTTTGTTACATGATGGTTCTTGACTATATGTTTAGTTATTTAACTAATCACATAGTCGGGGGCTACACCTAAATTAGGTGCATCTATTCGATGCACCATGTTTTATTTTCGCCCTTCGTAGTCTTTGATTATATCACTCGGCAGGTTGGAATAGCACGCATTAAAGCACTCGGATTTTCCTTGAGAAGGTTATTTCGTCGACTGCAAAGGACTCGGGGGCTACTGTGGAGATTATGGATACCCCATATCTACATGGCAATTATATTTATGTTGGATATAGGGTACTGAATATAGATAAAATATCTTTATCAGAACTCGGGTTTGTTTCTTAACTTGTACGTTAAGAAAATACCCGGGAACTTAGTCGGTTACGATTGTATTTTATCTGTAACTTCATGTTCCGTTAGGGATATGAGCTGTATTTTGTAATACGGACTCCTTCCCCTGCAACGCTGTGTATCCTTAGAGGAAGGGAGACAACTGCTGAAAGACATACATTCTGGCATCTGCGGAAATCACGCTGCCGCACGCACCATTGTCGGCAAAGCTTACCTGTAGGGTTTTCTCTGGCCCACTGCTGTGTCCGATGCCGACAAGATTGTGCGGACGTGCGAAGGTTGTCAATTTTTCGCCAGACAAATTCATCTACCAGCTCAAGAATTGCAAACTATCCCGTTGTCTTGGCCATTCGCGGTTTGGGGGCTTGACATGGTCGGTCCATTCAAAAAGGCAGTCGGTGGCTACACGCATCTGTTTGTGGCCATTGACAAATTCTCCAACTGGATTGAAGCTAAACCGGTCGTCACAATCACGGCAGATAAAGCTAGGGATTTTTTCATCAACATTGTGCATCGGTTTGGAGTACCCAATCGGATTATCACCGATAATGGCACTCAATTCACAGGCAGAGTATTTAAAGACTTTTGCGAAGACTTCGGAATCAAAATCTGCTATGCCTCCATAGCGCATCCCATGAGCAATGGACAGGTCGAGCGAGCCAATGGCATGATACTTCAAGGAATAAAGGCACGAGTTTTTGATCGACTAAAACCCTATGCCGGAAAATGGGTGGAACAGCTACCATCAGTACTTTGGTCCTTGCGCACTACCCCCAGTCAGGCCACGGGCCAGTCACCTTTTTTCCTAGTCTATGGGGCAGAAGCAATGCTGCCTAGTGAAATTGAATTCGAATCTCTGCGTTTTCGCAATTTTCGTGAAGAGCGCTACGGAGAAGACCGAGTGGATGACCTGCACCGATTGGAAGAGGCCCGCGAAGCAGCCTTAATTCAGTCGGCCCGATATTTACAAGGGCTGCGTCGTTATCATAATCGCAACGTCCGATCGCGAGCTTTCTTAGTCGGCGACCTGGTTTTGAGGAAAATCCAAACTACACGGGATCGGCACAAATTATCTCCTTTATGGGAAGGGCCATTTATAATCTCTGAAGTTACTCGGCCAGGTTCCTATCGACTCAAGCGTGAGGACGGTACACCTATCGACAACTCTTGGAATATCGAACATCTTCGTCGTTTTTATGCTTAAGTTTATCTCTGTATTTCCCTGTTTTGACTGACAACATTAAGCTTTTCTTTGAAGTTGTCAGTCGGGGGCTACTATAATAATAATGGAGTATGATCTTTATCACATTAGCGATCCGGCATATCAGAGAGAAACTCAGAGTATTGACTAACAATACCTTCAACCTCCTTCAAAGCCGAGTCCTTTTGTTTGGCCAGCTCGGCTTTGTCGTTCTCCAGAGTCTGGATTTGTTTTTCCAGCTGGGATATCTTGGCAGCTTGCACTATATCATTTTTAGGCAATTAAAATCACAGCAATGACAGTGCGAACTAATGGGATAAGTTTTGTGCTTACCTTTTGAAGAGCCGCTCAGTTCGAAGTTGGACTCTTGGAGTTGAGCAATCCGATCCCTCAGATCGTGCTCTAACAGCTTCAAGGGTCCCTAGATGAGGAACCAACTTCTCTAGTGTCGTGGTTTTTGCCTCATTCCTGAGATGGATTCTCTGCATGATAGCTTTATCATTAGTCTTGCCAAGAAAGAAACGAGATAATCGAGGTTGGAAGTTAGGAAACTTACATTGACGATGTGAGTGGCCTCACCAAGTGCCTTTTTCAGCTGGCGCACCTCTTCATCTTCCTTTTGCTGGTTTATTACAATGCCTTCGGGCTACAAGTCATCACCCCACCATTTGATTAGAATAGGTGGACGAGAATCTTCAGTTGCTTTTATCCGAGGAATTTCTTCTTCATCACCGGCTAGTGGTCCTGATGCATTCATGGACAGAAGTCAAATAATCAATTGGAGTTACTCAGATCAGCATGGTTCGAGACGATGGGTTACCTGTGATAATTCCTGAATGAGAGCGAGGTGATTCCTGCGCCTTAGCTGGGGATCCTGGCCTTGGGTCGCTACCAGTGTCTGGCCCTTGAAATGTGTCAGCCTGGGTTTCGACTTCCGGGATTTCTTGGTTTTGAGCAAAACGATACTAGCTAGTATCCCGATCCTGACAACCTTGAGCAAAACCCCTAGGCCTAGCTAGCTAGTAGTAGCCAGCTAGCTTCACCTTAAACAAAGTTTGATTTTTTTTTCTACTTTAGAATTTAATTTTCAAATAGTTTTGGGGATCTACTCCATCACCTTATGTCTTATGTCAAGCTCTCATTTCATGATCACTAAGACCATTTCCAACCTAAAACACTAACATAGTTTCCATAAACTCCACATCATCAAGAAACTGTGCTAGAAACCACTCTTCCAATACAAACACTTAAATTTAATGCTACTTATCTCACATGATGTCTTGGATGTTGCGTAGAAACCATGTCTCATGCAAGACATGGTTTCCTTCTCTTTTCTCATTTGTTCACTTGCCACATCACTTTTCATCCTATGTGGTAGCTTATTTAATGCTATGGACACCATCCTAGTCATTGGGTTGGGAATGGCCTAAGAACAGGTAAATGCACTTTAAAAGGAAGACAAGTATAATACTACCTTCGTCCCAAAATAAGTGCAGCCGTGGAACTCCGTATCCAACGTTTGACCGTCCGTCTTATTTGAAAAATTTATGAATTTGTTTTAAAAAAATAGTCACACATAAAGTACTATTCATGTTTTATCATCTAATAACAATAAAATAGTAATCACAGAAAAATTTCAAATAAGACGAACGGTCAAACGTTGGAGATGAATAGTGCAAAACTACACTTATTTTGGGATGGAGGGAGTAGTCTACCTAAATT
This sequence comes from Oryza longistaminata, assembly GCA_009805545.1. Lineage (NCBI taxonomy): Eukaryota > Viridiplantae > Streptophyta > Magnoliopsida > Poales > Poaceae > Oryza > Oryza longistaminata. Next base: position 734,725 of record CM020189.1, on the reverse strand, counting down.
TATTCTTAAAAACAAATTTCAATTTTGAATATTGGTTTGGATTCTGCGTAGTCCATAACTGGACCGGTAGAGAGAAAAAGAAGAAAAGCGAGGCAGGAGCTTTAACCCAGACAGTTGTGAACAAGGCAGGGAGCCACAGCAATCAGATAATTAGGCCCATGGATATCCCCAACTCCAATCACATAAGGAATAAGTTCACTTTAGATCCCTCAATTTATCACCGAGTTCGAAATTCTTCCCTAGACCACAAAACCGGATATAACGCATCCCCCAACTTATAAAACCGTGTAAACGAGGCTCCTCGACAGTATTCTACCCAGTTTTGACTGACGTGGCTCCTTTGACTAGGTCTTTGTCCCATAGGGCATTAACATGGCGCTTACGTGGCAATTCGATCCGAAAAAATAATAAAATTTGTGGGACCCACCTGTCAGTTTTACCCACAAAATAATTTAAAAATAGTGGGGCCCCCCACATGTCATCCTCACACTCCCCTCTTCTCTCTCCTCTCTATCCTCTATAGTCTCGGTCCGGAGTGGCGGCGCGCGGATATTGTCGGTGGAGCAGCGGCGGCAGTAGGCCGTGGGCGGAGCGGCAGTGGCGGAAGGCCGTGGGCAGAACGGAGTATAGGGGCGGAGCTTGCCGGCGGAGCAAGCTGCAGCGCGCGGCGGCAGGGATGGCGGCGGAGTGAGCAGCGCAACGGAGAAGAGAGAGAGGAGTAGAAGATGGGGAAGAGAGAGGCAGGAGATGAGGATATTTTTGTTCAATACATGTAAAATATGTATCTCAGTGGTAGCACTAAGATTACAAACAAGTAGCAACAGCATTGTTACAAATACGTAAATAGTAATGGTATATTTCGAAACCGGTAAATTTTTAATGGCACGATCTAATTAACCCTGCTTAAATCGCGAGGCGCCGAGCGGGCAAAGGCGAAACGCTGGCCTGATCGTGCCGGCGAGAGCACAACGCGCGCGGCCATGGAGAGCTGCGTTGTGCAAGGCTGCAGGCAGCAGCAAAAGAGTGAGCTGACTTTTTTTTTTTACTTAGCATTTTAGTTACACTAGATCACCGCCGGTCTGACCGGCATACACCACCCGATCGGACCGGTCACATAAAATCACAACGAATCCGATCATCACCTGAAAAATTGATTATCTCCAAAATCACTTCGACGATAATCTCCAAATATCAAAACCAATAATCACAGATGCCAATTGTTCATCACAGAATAAGAATCAAAACACACGTTGATCTTACAGTAATGTCCCAAAGTAAACAATGCCATTAATTTAAAACAAATTGTAACATACTCCTACAGGTTGGCTTCCTACAGGTTGTAGGAACACACTCGATCTACACCTGAGAACTTGAGAAGTGAGAACCCTCACGGCCTCACCTGACCCACGCCCAAAAATACTAGCGGGCAGAAACCAAAACTCATACTCTACTCATGGCCCACAAGTGTGGGTAAGGTTACGTAACATATGAATAATAATATATCTCTGTGGACAGATAATCAATAGTACTCTTCGACATTGCAAGCAAAGTTCGCAACAGTATGCAGTAATAGTAGGTTTTATACTTTAAGCAATCTTCATAGGCAAGTACATCATCTCATATCACGGTCATTCAAGAGTTATTTATTACATCCTATTGTAACGAGCAGTACACTTAAGCTAGCTATCATCTTGTGTAACTAAGGGCCATTTGGTAGAGCTCCAGCTCCCAGCTCTACCTTACTTGGAGCTGGAGCCCAACCAAACGGTCCAGATTCAGCAAAAATTGGAGCGGAGTGGGGTGGAGCGATCCTAACAATTGCACTACAGAGGTGGAGCGGCGTTTTCCCAGCTCCACCGCTCCGCTCTGAACCGAAATGCAGCGCTACCCTAAGGCTCCGTTTGTTTCCACTTCAAAGAGTGGATAGAGTTTTGGATATTCATGGCATGTTTTTTCAAACTGCTAAACGGTGCGTTTCGTGTGAAAACTTTTCTATATAAAAGTTGTTCTAAAATATCATATTAATCTATTTTCCAAGTTTGTATCAATTAAAACTCAATTAATCACACGTTATTATCGCCTCATTTTGCGTGAGACATTTAATTTTATCTTCGGAAGATTCAAACACCACCTAAGGCCCTGTTTGATTCAGCTTAGAATTATTATAATCTGATTATTAAGAGTAAACTAAAACAAACAGATAAGTATTATGCTATGTTATTACAATCTATAAGTCAGATTACTATAATCTAGTAATCCATTCTAAAGGCTATAACTAACAAACAACAAATAATCTAGAGAAATAAACAGCTAACAACTTATTCTATATCGACTTATTATAATCCAGCTTATAGTAATTTGACTAACAATCTAAATTATAATAATCTTAAGCTGAAACAAACAGGGCCTAAAGGAGCCAAATGGGCCAAGGGAGGATGATGTAAGAGATGGGCCAAAAATCAGGCCCTGTTTAGATCCCACCTCAAATTTTTTTCACGCTATCACATCGAACGTTTAAACACCTATATGAAGTATTAAATATAGGCTAAAAAATAACTAATTGCACAAATTGCGACTAATTTGCGAGACGGATCTATTAAGCCTAATTGCTCCATGATTTGACAATGTGGTGCTACAATAAACATTTGCTAATAATGGATTAATTAGGCTTGATAAATTCGTCCCGCGGTTTATTGGCGGATTTTGTAATTAGTTTTTTTTATTAGTACCCGAACACCCCCATGCGACACTATATAATATCCGATGTGACACGCCAAAACTTTACACCCCTGAATCTAAACACCCCCTCAGCTGTTTTATAATACCCAAATTAGGCATAAGTTATCCATGAGCAAAATACAAAACCCGGCTACGCTCGCTAGGGTCTCGTGTCTAGGGTCAGACCAGGGCCGGCCCTGGTCCAGTGCGGACGGTGCGACCGCACTGGGCCTCCAAAAATTAGGGGCCTCCAAAATATATATACTATGGTACTATGCCTGATAGGCTACGCCGAGACGTCGCGTCAATGCGACGCCGCCCGACTGTTGCAGCCCGCAGTCACATCAGATCGTGAGTTCGTGGCTACTTGCTTGTCATGCCCATCCCATTGCCCGATTGCTTGCATCTCTAATCTCTTCTTGACTGCCATAGTCTGCAGGTTCAATTCAAAATCTTCCTCAATCATATTCCCTTGTCTATATTTTCCCTACCTAAACAGTTAGATGTACTCAAACTAATTTCGATTTTTATATCAATGATAGTTTTCTTTTTTTATTTTAAACTTATTAGTGTGAAATTTGTTAATGACAACGAGTTTTTAAATATTATCTTGTATTTTTATGCTGAATGGGGCCCTTCATTTTTCGTTCTGGACCGGGCCACCAAAAAGTGGCCCTGGGATAGACGTGCCGACGAGTGAAAAATCGAACCCACGCTCACACTATCCAACATGGTGCCCGTGGGTACCGATACCCACGAGCAAAATTGCTATCCCTACAAGCACTGGTGGAGAAACCATCTTTGGTCGGTCGACCAAAATCCACAATAGTCCCGGTTCCACTAAAAACCGGGACTAAAGATGATCTTTAGTCCCGGTTGGTAGCTACAGTGGGCATATTTGACCTTTAGTCCCGATTGGTGTCACATCCTGATTTTCGTCTTGGGATTTATAAATTATTATTAGAATTTCATACTCTACTCATGGCCCACAAGTGTGGGTAATCTTGTAGGTACCTAATGGGTTAAGTAACATATGAATAATAATATATATCTCTGTGGACAGATAATCAATAGTACTCTTCGACATTGCAAGCAAAGTTCGCAACATTATGCAGTAATAGTAGGTTTTATACTTTAAGCAATCTTCATAGTTCAGGCAAGTACATCATCACATATCACGGTCATTCAAGAGTTATTTATTATTCCCTCCATCTACTTTTGATGGTCATATTTCATCTTAACACACAGACCAAGTATAAGTAATTCTACTTATCATCCATTTAAACATGCTACTAGTTATTCCTCGTAAACAAGAGATTCATTAATATTTACATTTCTCGATGCTCATGTAGCCAATCTTGTGTGAAAGAATGGAGAGTCACGCATTAAATCCGAGAAAGTTATTAAGAGGATATGTTGTTGGATTGAAATATGCCTATCAAAAATAAATTTTTAAGATTTCGAAATATAACTATCAAAAGTAGATGGAGGGAGTACATCGTAGATGGAGGGAGTACATCCTATTGTAACGAGCACACTCAAGCTAGCTATCATCTTGTGTAACTAAGGCTCCGTTCGTTTCCACTAGAAAGAGTGGATAGAGTTTTGGATATTCGTGGCATGTTTTTCAAACTGCTAAACGGTGCATTTCATGTGAAAACTTTTCTATATATATAAAAGTTGTTCTAAAATATCATATTAATCTATTTTTCAAGTTTGTATCAATTAAAACTCAATTAATCACACGTTATTATCACCTCATTTTGCGTGAGACACTTAATTTTATCTTCGGGAGATTCAAACACTACCTAAGGCCCTGTTTGAGTCAGCTTAGAATTATTATAATCTGATTATTAAGAGTAAACTAAAACAAACAGATAAGTATTATGCTATATTATTACAATCTATAAGTCAAATTACTATAAACTAGTAATCCATTCTAAAGGGTATAATTAACTAACAAACAACAAATAATCTAGAGAAATAAACAGCTAACAACTTATTATATATCGACTTATTATAATCCAGCTTATAGTAATTTGGCTCAACAATCTAAATTATAATAATCTTAAGCTGAAACAAACAGGGCCTAAAGGAGCCAAATGGGCGAAGGGAGGATGATGTAAGAGATGGGCCAGAAATCAGGCCCTGTTTAGATGGCCACCCCAAAATTTTTCACGCTGTCACATCGAAAGTTTGAACACCTTTATGAAGTATTAAATATAGGCTAAAAAAATAACTAATTACACAAATTGTGACTAATTTGCGAGACGGATCTATTAAGCCTAATTGCTTCATGATTTGACAATGTGCTACAATAAACATTTGCTAATGACGGATTAATTAGGCTTGATAAATTCGTCCCGCGGTTTATTGGCGGATTCTGTAATTAGTTTTTTTTTATTAGTACCCAAACACCACATGCGACACTATATAATATCTGATGTGACACGCCAAAACTTTACACCCCTGAATCTAAACACCCACTCAGCTATTTTATAAGACCCAAATTAGGCATAAGTTATCCATGAGCAAAATACAAAACCCGGCTACGCTCGCTAGGGTCTTGTGTCTAGGGTCAGACCAGGGCCGGCCCTGGGCCAGTGCAGACGGTGCGACCGCACTGGGTCTCTAAAAATTAGGGACCTTCAAAATATGTATATTACGGTACTATGCCTAATAGGCTTAGAGGAAAGACGGAAGACCGATCGGATAAGCATATCGTGGCAGCTTGACTTCGCGAGACGCGGAGACGGCGCGTCACTACGACGCCGCCCGACCGCTGCAGCCCGCAGTCACATCGGATCGTGAGTTCGTGGCTACTTGCTTGTCATGCCTATCCCATTGCCCGATTGTTTGCATCTCTAATCTCTTCGTGACTGCCATAGTCTGCAGGTTCAATTCAAAATCTTCCTCAATCATATTCCCTAATTTTGATTTTTATATCAATGATAGCTTTCTTTTTTTTTTATTTTAAACTTATTAGTGTGAAATTTGTTAATGACAACGAGTTTTTAAATATTATCTTGTATTTTATACTGAATGGGGCCTTCAATTTTTTGTTAAAAAAAAGTCAGGGCCACCCCTAGGTCAGACGTGCCCACGAGTGAAAAATCGAACCCACGCTCACACCTCCTACATGGTGCCCGTGGGTACCAATACCCACGAGCAAAATTGCTATCCCTACAAGTGTGCGTGGTTGTTTCATGCAACAAACGAGCCACACACATCAAAAACATCAATAGCCATCAAACGGGCTAAGATCATCCCCAGCATCTCATTCAAATTTGATCCTCCATATCCTCATATGGATGGCCATCAAAAAAGATTCCTCCTCCATATACCTTCCCACTCCAACAGATCATCCATATTACATCTTCCATATCACACCCTCCTATATTTTACTAATATCTTCCAACTAACCATATATTTGTATTATTTTTTAAGGGCTATATATTGAACAACTAAAAATTAACTGTGTTATTTAACACGATAATCTAAATGAGTGTATTTTAACCTATTTATTTTTAATGGATAATTTAATGCATTAAATTGTGACTTTCTACCGGACTATATTTCTCTTTTTTTTCTATTCCTTCTTTTCTCTCTGCTCCTTCTACACTCTTCTCCATTCTTTCCCCTTCCATCTGCCGCATCTCTCCTCTCCTCTCCTCTCGGCGTGGGCGACGACAACAGCAGGGCGGCCGAGCTGGCGCGAGGCGGCGGCGGGCGTGCAGCCGAGAGGCGGAGCGAGGCTCCCTCTCGACGACTTGAATGTGTTGCCTTTTTTTTTTCTCTCCGGTGTACGACTTATCCTCCTTGAAACATGCGCCAACTTGCATCTTCACTTGCCATAACGAGATTGCATCTCAATCTAGGAGCGGTAGATCAAACTTCTAACTCGCCTTGGGAATAAAATCCTGAATCTGCTGGCATTAATTTCTGGAATCCAAACAGAAACGCGAAAAATTCTTGTGCACAAAACGAAGTACTTAGATCCCCTGATAACCTCCTGGTATGTTGGGTACAATGGTAGCAAAACTCGTCGGACAATTTGATCACCATGTGATCTAGACAGGAGCGAGGCTCCCTCTCGACGACTTGAATGTGTTGCCTTTTTTTTTTCTCTCCGGTGTACGACTTATCCTCCTTGAAACATGCGCCAACTTGCATCTTCACTTGCCATAACGAGATTGCATCTCAATCTAGGAGCGGTAGATCAAACTTCTAACTCGCCTTGGGAATAAAATCCTGAATCTGCTGGCATTAATTTCTGGAATCCAAACAGAAACGCGAAAAATTCTTGTGCACAAAACGAAGTACTTAGATCCCCTGATAACCTCCTGGTATGTTGGGTACAATGGTAGCAAAACTCGTCGGACAATTTGATCACCATGTGATCTAGACAGGAGCGAGGCTCCCTCTCGACGACTTGAATGTGTTGCCTTTTTTTTTTCTCTCCGGTGTACGACTTATCCTCCTTGAAACATGCGCCAACTTGCATCTTCACTTGCCATAACGAGATTGCATCTCAATCTAGGAGCGGTAGATCAAACTTCTAACTCGCCTTGGGAATAAAATCCTGAATCTGCTGGCATTAATTTCTGGAATCCAAACAGAAACGCGAAAAATTCTTGTGCACAAAACGAAGTACTTAGATCCCCTGATAACCTCCTGGTATGTTGGGTACAATGGTAGCAAAACTCGTCGGACAATTTGATCACCATGTGATCTAGACAGGAGCGAGGCTCCCTCTCGACGACTTGAATGTGTTGCCTTTTTTTTTTTCTCTCCGGTGTACGACTTATCCTCCTTGAAACATGCGCCAACTTGCATCTTCACTTGCCATAACGAGATTGCATCTCAATCTAGGAGCGGTAGATCAAACTTCTAACTCGCCTTGGGAATAAAATCCTGAATCTGCTGGCATTAATTTCTGGAATCCAAACAGAAACGCGAAAAATTCTTGTGCACAAAACGAAGTACTTAGATCCCCTGATAACCTCCTGGTATGTTGGGTACAATGGTAGCAAAACTCGTCGGACAATTTGATCACCATGTGATCTAGACAGGAGCGAGGCTCCCTCTCGACGACTTGAATGTGTTGCCTTTTTTTTTTTCTCTCCGGTGTACGACTTATCCTCCTTGAAACATGCGCCAACTTGCATCTTCACTTGCCATAACGAGATTGCATCTCAATCTAGGAGCGGTAGATCAAACTTCTAACTCGCCTTGGGAATAAAATCCTGAATCTGCTGGTATAATTTGTGAAACCCTAGCAGAAACGCGAAACACTCTAGGTGCATAAAACGAAGTATCTGATCTCCGTATAGAACCTCCTGATAGACTTGGCTTTGTGAACATAGCAATTGAACGTGAATTTGAATTCACCTGAACAGAACCAGAACAATGCAAGGCTTGAATCCCTGGTGCGAAGGGCGTGTGCACGTAACAATTCCAACGTGAAATTTAATTCACATGAACAGAACCGAGAAGGCTGCTGAAGGCTTGGACTTTTCTCCTTCCTCGGGATGCGTGCGGAATAGATCAATGGCTTCAACCCTGCTGCTGCTTCTAATTTTCTCCTGCATTGCTTGATGGACGTGCTGGTAGATGGCTCGGTATGGACATCGGATGACACGGACTGCTGCTTCCTCGACGCGTGCGGCTGCATAGGTGTGGACGACGGCTGCTGCATTGCCTTTTTCTCCTCGCACAGAAAACACCGACTCCGCGTCGGACTTGATGAGCCAACAAATCCATGCGGCGGCAGAAGATTGATCTCGGCGACAGATCGATTCGACTACACGAAAACTCCCGACAACAGAGTAGGGAAGATCGATATCGCCGAACCGGCGAAACGACGAACTCGACGTAGATGTGGAACATGGCAGCGGGCAAATTGGGGAACAGATCTCCAATGCTCTGATACCACTTGTTATGAAAATAGATGCATAACGGAGACACGAATTTTTACGTGGAAAACCCTTGCGGGAAAAAACCACGGGCGCCGATCGGCAATGATCACTATAGAGGAATTGGATACAAACGCAAGGGATACATTGGGCTATCGCACCCTCCCTGTGCAGCTTACAAGGGATATATATAGGAGAAATCTAGGAGTCTTAATAGGAAACTAATCCTATAAAGTAGAGTCCTATTAGATAACTAATCCGAATATATTGTGGGCCCAAAATTCGGATCACATATTTAACAACGATGATAAGTTATCAACTGAATTGACTGTTAGGGCATGACAAGCATGTTGTCTCTTAGGCTGTTTCTAAGCCTCCACATCATTTCATGACATTGTTTAACATTATGGTTTGAGCATGCCTGTAAGGACAAGAATATTTTCTTGGTCGGTTTACTCTAATTTATTTTAGTTAGTATTTAGTAAACTCCTTTAAGATACTCCTACCTGCAAGGTAGTAACTAGTAACAATTGGATGCTCCTCCCAACATGTAGTGACAGCATAAAAAGGGAAGGAGGAATGCACATAAGCGCCCTTCCAAAAAACTGAATCACGGGACAATTCCTCATTCATGTCGGTTGTAATTTTGAATCTCAAATCATAATACATGACCAAATAGATAAAATCAATGTCCAATTATTCAAAATTTCTGTTATATTGTGAAATTAAAACAAGCATGTCTGCTTTATAGTACATGTATTTGCATTTAGATATAACACTGGAAATTTGTTTGCAAGTTTTGATCTGAGTGTTTAAGTATATTTCAAATATACTCTTAGATAATATTTTTACTTATGAGTTTTTTATATTGCAATGCAAATTTATAATATAGCATATGAGATTACTTTTTGTGTGCAATTACTTGCCTAACAGACAACCATGTTTGTACTGGCAGGCAAATAGAGATTATTTTTCTGTATGTATAGCGTATTAAATGAGATAGCCTAACATACTTGTATGGAGATTGCTTCTTTACAATGAAAGATGATATTTGAGTTTCCCTGATGGTCTAGTATTGTTTTTATAGTCTGAATCATTTTGAGACTCTTGATTATCTCTTGGACTATAGTGTCTTGTATGTTAACTGCTACTTCTCAACTCCTTTTTATTATTGCCTGCTCTATTGGAGCATTAGTTTTGGTGGTGAAATTATGTGTGTGTATTCATTATAATTGGTGATATTCTATCAGTGGATTGAGTACATCAGGTCGTGTGGTGTGACCACAAAGTCATGATTCATTCTTGGTGATATATGTTGGTAGACTGCGGCTATGTAGTGTATCTGGGGCACCTAGGAGCATAAATATTATTATATTACAGCCGCACAGTATTAGATGTTATAAAACTGCATGGTGGATGCAGTTAATGATATTTTATAATATTATCTTTTTGTTTTGATATTTAATCCTGGTCAGTATAGATTCTCATCTGCATCATAGGAAATTAGGAAATACAGCATTATAATTAGTTACTATGTTCTGCTCTTTTTTGTCTTTACTAGCGCACACAACTGATGCTTGGATGGTTCTTTTTGCTAAAGGTCGTTGAACTATGGACAAAGCGAAAGTTTCGTTGTGATTGTGGCAACTCAACAGTTTGGAAGTCATGTTGCAAAACTTTGCCCTGAGAAAGATCCAGAGCATCCAGGGAATTCTTATAACCATAACTTCAAAGGATCCTATTGCACATGTGGCAGGCTTATCCTGATCCAGAAGCTGAAAAGCAAGTTGAAATGATACAATGCTGTTATTTGTGAGGATTGGTTCCACGAGGATCATATTGGTCTTAACTCCATTGAAGAGGTTACTTTTACTTGCAGCACGCCCTTCCTTAATTGCATCATATTTGTTAACTTCTCCTTTTTTCTAATCCTTATGTGAGTTTTGCATGGCTGTACAACCTGTATCTGCAATATTGCAATTGTGTCCTTTTTGCCAATAAACATACTGTTTATATTTATGAAAGCATAGCATTGCATACAATGTGATATTTTTCTGGTTTCTTCTGACTTCCGAGCTTCATGCTCGATGAAACTAGAAACAAATGCATTGCATGATCAATGCCTTCGAGTATTGTTCATATAAATTTTGTTCTTCAGAAGACAATTGCCATGTGATAATTATGATACTTCAAACCTAGCATTTTTTTCCTGACCATCGAAGCATATATATTGATGTAGCACATTTTGCTGTGGAATTTGATACCTACTTGTAGTTGTAGCCTCATTCTTTTCGTTTAGTCAAACCAACTTTTGTCCATGGATACATGTGGCATCTTCAATTTACTTATGTACTTTTATTGCACATCGTAATTTCATAATTTTTTTTTTTTACCTTGCAGATACCACGAGATGAGGAAGGGAGCCACTCTACGAGGATTTCATATGCCCCAAATGCTCACCTCAGTGCTATTTCTTGAAATTATATCCGGATACTATTTGGGCATCTAATAAGCAGAGTTCTGCACCACAAGCTGAGACTACCAATTCAACTGTTATGAAATGGAAATTCAAGCCTTGGTGACATAGAGGAAAAGTGAAAATGCTGCTCTTATAAATCATTTGAATTGTGAAAAGACCTCTGACAATGAGAATTGCCCAAAAGACAGTGTAGCTCCAGAAAGGCCAGTCTGGATGACAGTTCTGATGGCAAATGTAAGCTAGGAATGAACATTAGTTCAAATACACCATCAGCTGATTCAGAGAAAAAGATGCCGTTTTTATGTCAAAAAGCTGGAGAGAGGTTATCTGTAGATGTGAAACTTGCACCGACTTCTATGCACAACAAGGTGTTGCGTACCTTATAGACAAGGAAGATTCTATTGAGGAGTATGAGAAGGTTGCTAAGCAGAAGAGGGAAAAGAAGTTGGAGCAGCAGGAAGGAGTTGAAGCAAACTTTCTTAATTCACTCGACCATGTACAGAAGATTGAGATTTTGAGTGGCATCAATGACATGAAGAATGAGCTTCATTCTTTTCTGGTAAAGTTCTCTTATTTGGTTGTTTACTTTTGGGTGTCAACAAATTTGCATATGTTTGGTACTGTAGCTAACTCGCAATCACAAAGGGCATAGAAAATTAAATGTTTGTTCAAATGCATTGAAAATGGCACATGGCTAGTCTAGAATAATTATACCTATGCTGAGGCACTGTAGGTAGTTCTAATTACTGAGTATTATGGGAAATAGAAAATAGAAGCTGTCGCGCATTGAGAAAAAAATGGCTTTTATTCAAATAGCAATCTGATCAAAATCACTAGAGCAACATTAAAGTAGTAAACCAACCACCATTTTAAAGATAATGGTGATTTCATTAAGCAAATGAAAGCGTCTGACTTTTGCACCATCTTGCACTTGGCCAAAACATAACCACATGGGAAAAAAAAAGAAAAAAGAAAAAGAGTACCACAGGGACCTCCTCTATTGCGTATTGTGTTAAAACATCTCTATAACTAAGCCTATGGTTGCTAAACCACCTAATGTGGGATAAAAGAACCTTGGCTAATGCGTTAGTATACTGACCTTCCGGTAAAAGGAATCAATTGGTAGATAACCTGCATAGGTGAGTGAAATATTTTTTCAATAAACTACGTCATTATGTGTGCACTATGCCACTGCACCTCGTAGCCTAACCTAATGCGCTAGTTCCATGCATAAGTAACTTCACTTAAGGATTAGACATTCCCTGTAACAATCCCCAAACATTTGTTTATCCAGTTAAAATTATGCTGCGTGTAAATTACCAGCTTTATTTAAGACATTCTCTTCACTGGGGATCAAGAATCAGACTAATGTTTACCAACTTGGTAAACTGTGCCTGGAAATTAAATTAAGTACAGGGGGGGTGATGGATTATCCATCACGCATTTTGCATAAAAAAATGTCAACAACCAGAACATGGATCATTTTCCAGCACTTCTATAACTTGTATGATGAATTATCAGAGTATTTCGCAAATAAATGGTGATACTTCCCATGTTTCAGTATCAGGGTTTGAGTTCTAAACACGATCAACGCATTCTAAACATGCAGTGCCAAAATTGCATGCATGTCTAACCAGTATTTTATGCTGATATACAGCGAAGTTTCATTGTTTTCAGCTGCATATGCATTTAACTTTTTTCTATTTTGAGCTCCATCATTTGCTCTTTAGCTTATTAGCCACGACAAAATTTTAAACTTGAAAACTTTTTAAGAGTTGATTTTGATGGTTTTTCATCGTGGTTTATTTTTCCACCATTGGCTTTAAGTTGCTAAGAGATACATATATAAAAGTTTTACCGACATTATTTTTTGGTCGCTATTAGCTATGACTTATAAGCGTTGTGCCAAAAAATTCTTCTGTGTGTACATCTGCATCACCATGTTAGTTTCTTTAAAAGGAAATGACCATTTGTCAATGTTATCCGTTTCAACACCAATCCATTCTCTTGATAATCCCCATATATTTTTTTTTATGGGGATACCTGTATTATCTATCTGGTTTGTCACCTGACTGGTCCTTTCCCTCTCGTTGGCACTTTAATCAGGAAACTTTTGATTCATCAAAACCGGTCACATCTGAAGATATACGAGCTGTTTTCGAGAATCTTGCTAAGAAGAAAAAACAGAGGTTGTCATGAAATTCAGCTCCTTGGGGGTTCTGTTTGAGACTAATATATCCCACTGCCGGTCGATCGAGCAGTTTTTCTGGACACTCCCCCGTGAATTTATCGTTCACTATGTCATGGCTATTGTGTCCTGTTACCTAGCTTGTACTCGACTTCTAATGTAGTTAGCAGAGGTAGTAATGCTAAATGCTCCGAACTGAGCTTCTGGTAGATGCTCCAGGGCAGAAGAACAAAATGTTTGCTCCTTTGTATCAAATCAAAAGAACTTTGTGACGTGGTAATTTACATTACCCAAAACCGTGTAATCCTCTGTGCCGCTCCTTTAATCATCTGTTGCCTATGTGCTATTTGTGCTTACAGATTTTAAGGGGAGGAACTTAGAAACGGTTGCAACTTGGAACTACTGCTTTTGGGTCTTAGCGTGAAGGGCATTTGGGCATTTGGCTAGTTTAGTTGGAGCAGATTACTGACCTGGCCATTCCAATGTCTCTTCAGTTCATGCATTGCTGCAATATACTGCGATTTTTTCTGCGTTGCGAGGCAAGTTGAAGCCTGGTTTTGCAATGGTGGTTCCAAAGGGCTCGTCAGGATTGTGAAAGAGCTTTGCATTAGTCACTAATATTTTGAGATAGCTCTTAGAGAATCTGTGGTTAGCTTGGCCAAATCGGTTCATGATTGTCCCACTGTTTTTGCTTGCGTTTTACTAGCATGATAGTCCAGTTGAAGGGCTATCAAATCTGTCATTAGTAACATGGTCACATTTAAGCAGCATAAAACCTTGAGAGACGCCCAAACATGACCTGGTGATGATGATGCCATTGGATCCGATTCGGGTGCACCTCCAAATCTATTCATAACAACTCTTGCCAGCGATGGCGATGCCCCAGCTGCCATTCTTGTCCATGGCAGCAGCTAGTAAGCAAAGGCTGATATGGATGCAAAATCGGATGAGATCAACGAGACAGATAGAACCAAGATGGTCCCCTTTGCCATGACGCTGGTGAGATCACTCACAAACCATCACCATTACCTGTCTTAATTCTGCTATTATATGTAAATGATCAGTCGCAAATGATCACCATTACCTGTCTTTGATTAATTGCTCTTGTAGTTTGCCGCTTAGCTTAGCTAATAATCATATCAATCGTCTTTGTCGTTGCTCTTGGACATCTTGTACCGTAGTATCAGGTGTATATGCATGTCATTGTTCTTTTGCCATGATTGATTTGATTTGGACGCATCGTTTCTCCGTCACATTAAAATTCCATCTCATCTCCACCCTCGTGGCCTCGTGGCTTGTCTCGGTCGCTTCTTTGTCTCCTCTCTGATGATATATTCCCTTCAATCCTGTGGAATGGTCATCCATTACTTGCTCCAAACTCTATCAACCATGCACTCCTGTTACCATGGCCACGTTTTATACCTTGGTATCAATTAGTAAGATTTTCTCCGACGTAAAGTTAGAGGGACATGGTGACTTATGTGAACTCATAGGTGATCAGGTCCACGTATAAGTGACTACGTAAGGAAAGAAGTTACGTCAGAGAATCACAATCCGGTATCGACAGAGGGTTCACACAACCATCCTGCTCCAACAATTATTCAAATCGACGCTTCAAGATGCAATATCTTGAAACTAAAAAAAAAAAATCTGCGACAAGCTTCTCACTGAATGACATGACATGTTGAACATCCATGAAGATTATTGTTGGGGTTTTAGGGCAGTTGCATGATTGAGAATGTGAGAAGATACATAGGCTGCCCTGACAACGAAACCTCCTCTTGCCTGCTGCTGCAACGGTGGGCTGATATATTCTTGTTTTGTCTCATGCAGTGGCTGCATGAACTTCGCACCACTTTGTGTGGTTACTGTACATTTTTAATCCCTTAAAATGGCAACATGTTCCATGAAAATATATTTGGTCCTTCACTTGGTGACTTCATGTCCTCCGTACCTTGGTAGAATATTCTAGGAGCAGTTGGATGCATGCAAATACAAGTGCAGAGGATGTGTGACCCTGCAGTGACTGCTGAACTAATGCTGCTACAGATTCTAGCACGGTTGCATCATCCAGATGGCATGCTCATGTCACCTTAAGGTCCCCATCGTTTGGCATATTCATATGCTTATCAGCCAAAATTTGAATTTTCAACGTTAAATTTGGAGCTGATTTTAGGGTTTTTTCATCGAAGTTTATTTTTCAGCCTTTGCTTTTGGATCGCTAAAAACACATATATAAAAGTTTTATTCACAAATTGATTTTCGTTTGTAAATATGCCATTTGGCATATTCATATAATATGCCATCCGATGAGGCCCTAAAACACTTGTGACCTTGATCCATCTTTCAACAGAGTTAATTCCAAATTCCTATTCCCTCCTTTCAGGTTATAAGATATTTTAATTTTAATAAAGTCAAACTGCTTTAAATTTGACTAAGTTTTTAGAAAAAAAGTAATAACATTTTCAATCCAAAACAAATTTATTATGAAAATCTATTCTATTATTGATTTGATGAAACTAATTTTATATTATAAATATTACTATATTTGCCTATAAACTTATTTAAACTTGAAACATTTTAATTTTGACTATCCTCAAGTACTATCCGAGTTTATTTTTAACCCTTAATTCTAAGACTAAATATTTGACATCCTTGAACTCTGCCTCAAAATTTTCAGCTAAGTAATAATCTCTATAATTAAAGTGTTATTTGGATGGCATGGGTACATCATGGATAATAGTCTGGCACCTTCACTTGTGTGTTTTCTGCTTCACATCAACGGGACCTCGCTGCACTAATTCATCCGTTTCCTTACACCTTGGTCCCCTGGAGCTAGGGAAAATATCTGCACACAGGAGTACAAACCGCAAACATTCTCATCATCTAAGAACTAATGCAAAATAGCACATTGTTTGCATTGTAGAAACATTAGAAGTGCCGAATTACAAAAATAGAGATTTTACTATTTTTAAGAGGTACCAAAAATACCAGCTTTTATTGTAAAATTTAATACCGCCTAATACTTCAGGTATTAGGAGATTATCAAATTTTACAATATAAAATACGATACTTCTCTGTATCTCCTTAAGCACCATATTTATCCTCTTACAAAATATGTCCTGCATGAGTGACACAAAACAAATCATATAACACAAACTAGCTTAGTAATATTGTGCCAAAAAATATTAAAAATCTGTAAGGTATCAATAGCAATCTCCCCGCAAAAAAAAAAAAAAAAAAGGTATCAATAGCAATCTGGCCACCTAATATTTCTGGATTCAACAAAATTGCACAAAATAGACTCCTGTAATTGACAGAAAAGGGTGGCTAGTAAAGGGTAGCAGCTAAGATGTCAATTTCCTAGTACGATATTGGCCAACACATATAACTTCCAGGCAAATGAGCATGCACATGCGCATATTTAGCTTATAATACTAAATAAATTAATAATCAGCCTGTCACCACGAAACCACCAAGTCTAGTTTGCACTCCTTTATATGTTTAATTATGTGCTAATTAACTCTGATTGAGAATACAATACTACCAAATGGCCAATCTCCCCAAAATAATCTCTAACGGTTCTACCCGTGTCGCTCTAACGGTTCCAAACGGCGATCAGTGTCTGTAGGGTCGGAATAACGTCGATCAGGTCATCAGGAGGGGTAGAACAATTGTTTGTTTTTTAAACAACGGAATCGTAGACATTGCGCTGGTTCCCTTTTTTTCCAAGAAACATAGACACAGGACGAAATTGATGAGAACTAAGAAAACTGAATCCGAACTTTATTATCTTCAAAATTCTCCTTTGTAAATAATCCAATCCATGTAGATAAGATATTTGCCAACTTATGAAGAGTCTTGGAATAGAAGGGAACCAGATGGCCATGCTGTAGAACCTACAAACTCTCTAAACATAGCAACCTTATGTAATAGTATAATCATATAGTACATATTCTTGATTTAGGTATTACAGAGATTGAATATAATACATATTCCATATAGTCATAAAAAGAGGCACGTTAGCTCACATAGAAAGTGGGCTTTGCACCGAGCTCCGATCCATATGACGGAGGTACCTCCAAATCGGGCACATGATCCTCTCAAAAAAAAAAAATGGTCGGTGCAGTTGACCACCAGTAAAACATTAACTTATACATGGTGAAACAAAAAAAAAAAACAGTAACACCCTACTCCTGTGCTTGGTTGATTGTGTGAGGATTATAGACACTCAAGCGCGTGAGTTAGACTAAGAGTTTTTTCTCCCTTTTCTTCCTAGGCCTGGACCTCCTTTTATTCATCCAGAGGTTACCACATGGGCCCAAAAGCCTATCTAGGGGTGAAAGAGTGCATGCTTTGCATTAAATGCATGTCTTTTTCCTTGACTCAGAAGCTACATGCATGAGCGCCTTGGTCGTGGGGTTCATCAAATCATGCCGCTTGACACGAGGGACGCCCGTGTCATCCGCCATTTAATGGGTGAAAACTTCTAGGTCCTCACTTTGCGTCGGGAAACGGAGATCTCGTTCTAACTATAGCAGACGAACCGACTCCAGCTGTGATTACCTTTTATTCCTCCAGAGGTTACCACATGGGCCCAAAAGCCTATCTAGGGGTGAAATAGTGCATGCTTTGCATTAAACGCATGTCTTTTTCCTTGACTTGGAAGCTACATGGATGAGCGCCTTGGTCGTGGGGTCCATCAAATCATGCCGCCTGACACGAGGGACGCCTGTGTCATCCGCCATTTAATGGGTGAAAACTTCTAGATCCTCACTTTGTGTCGGGAAACGGAGATCTTATTCTAACCATAGCAGACGAACCGACTCCAGCTGTGAGGGGCTAAAACCCCTAATCATCACGATTTGATGGGACATGGCGGGCCGCACGCTGCCTGTCACGCGCGGTAGTGCGCCTGACACCCCTGGTCCCATCAGTCATTCGACCGGTCAGGCGCGCTGCACGCCACATTAAATGCGGCGTGGCGCGTCCGCTCAAGCCGCTATAAATGCGGGTAGGTGGGCGTTTTGGAGGCGGCCACCTAACCCACTGAACGTGGCGACCCACGGAGGGGGTCGGGGAAGCCCGACCCCTAGTCACGGAGGGGGGAGCCGCCACCCTACCTCGGGCCCGACCCCCCTCGGTGGAGAGCCACGTGGCATTAGGGGGCAGCCTCCTCCCTCTAGTCTTGATACCCCGGGCCCATATCACCGACATTGTGAAACACAGTTTAGACACACGTTGAAACATGTTGTCGCGCATGAAACATTGAGTATTAACGGACTGAAACATACTTTTTTTCATCTGAACATAATCATGCGAAATCTTGTTGTGAAGATTTAATTACAATGAACACAACGGTGTTATCAGATTATAGATTAGATAAGTAGTTTAAGAGAAAATTGATTTTGAAGGTTGCTAAATCCATGCATGCATGTATGGATAGAGAGGAGAGAGATTAGGGGGAAAAAAACTCGGCCCGTCAAATGTTACACTTGACCACCAATGAAACATTAAGTTATACGTAATAAAAAAAATTAGTCACTGCAGCATTTAATTATTTTTTTTAATGAAACACAGTAAAGACACACGTTAAAACATGTTGCTATCACGTATGAAACATTGAGTATTAATGGACTGAAACCTTTTTTTTCATCAGAACATAATCATGCAATATTTTGTTGTGAAGATTTAATTATAACGAATATAACGGTGTTATCGGATTGTAGATTAGATAAATAATTTAGGAGAAAACTTATTTTGAAGGTTGCTAAATCCATGCATGCATGCATGGATAGAGAGGAGAGAGAGTTGGGGCAAGTAGTTAAATAAATTTTACGAAACACTGTGAATGCACACTTTAAAACATATCGCTATCATATAGGAAACATTAAGTTTTGACGGTCTGAAACATATATTTTTTCTTTTTTTCAAAATATAAACATATGATATCTTATTGTAAAGATTTAATTGCAACAAATTCAATGGAACGATTGGAACGTAAATCGGATAAGTAGTTTAGGAGAAAAAATATTTAAAGTGATAAGAGAAAAAAAACTAGTTAGTACTCATCTTGCATGCATGCAGTAGTAAGGATCCTATTTTTTTCTCTTTAAATCGGGCTGCCGAGCAAGAGGATTCACGCCATATGACCGTCCAGAGATTTCTGAGTTTGATTCTCACTAGCTGCACGCGCACAATTTAATATCATGGAATTTGTGACCATGTAGAGCACTTGGCATTGGCATGGATTTTTTTTGTTATATATTTATCTTGTTGTTAAATATTAGTAAATCATTAAATGTTCAAGAATCATCAAAGATTAGCCCATCTAGTTAGATATTTGTCCAAATGTCCCTAAAGTACCCGTTTGAGCTCATTGTTTTAAGCACTTAGAAATCACATGCAAGTTCTTTTCAGATTATTTATCCGATTATTGAAATAGATTATTTGTTCCATGCTTTAAAATACATTTCTTCTATTACATTATTTGTATCACTTGTTAAGTTATTTATTATGTTTATTTCTTAAATAGTTTATCCTATAGTCCACGGAATAATTCGCTCAATGATCTAAAATGAACAGGGTTATACTGTGATAGCGCTAGCTAGTGTAAAATACATAGTTGGTGTGGTATAAGGTAGCAAATTAAAGAAGAATACTGTACACGTACCTTTATACGGACTTTGCTCCCCCAAATCAATGGAATACCTAATATTTCTGGATTCAACAAAATTGCACAAAATAGACTCCTGTAATTGACAGAAAAGGGTGGCTAGTAAAGGGTAGCAGCTAAGATGTCAATTTCCTAGTACGATATTGGCCAACACATATAACTTCCAGGCAAATGAGCATGCACATGCGCATATTTAGCTTATAATACTAAATAAATTAATAATCAGCCTGTCACCACGAAACCACCAAGTCTAGTTTGCACTCCTTTACATGTTTAATTATGTGCTAATTAACTCTGATTGAGAATACAATACTACCAAATGGCCAATCTCCCCAAAATAATCTCTAACGGTTCTACCAGTGTCGCTCTAACGGTTCCAAACGGCGATCAGTGTCTGTAGGGTCGGAATAACGTCGATCAGGTCATCAGGAGGGGTAGAACAATTGTTTGTTTTTTAAACAACGGAATCGTAGACATTGCGCTGGTTCCCTTTTTTTCCAAGAAACATAGACACAGGACGAAATTGATGAGAACTAAGAAAACTGAATCCGAACTTTATTATCTTCAAAATTCTCCTTTGTAAATAATCCAATCCATGTAGATAAGATATTTGCCAACTTATGAAGAGTCTTGGAATAGAAGGGAACCAGATGGCCATGCTGTAGAACCTACAAACTCTCTAAACATAGCAACCTTATGTAATAGTATAATCATATAGTACATATTCTTGATTTAGGTATTACAGAGATTGAATATAATACATATTCCATATAGTCATAAAAAGAGGCACGTTAGCTCACATAGAAAGTGGGCTTTGCACCGAGCTCCGATCCATATGACGGAGGTACCTCCAAATCGGGCACATGATCCTCTCAAAAAAAAAAAAATGGTCGGTGCAGTTGACCACCAGTAAAACATTAACTTATACATGGTGAAACAAAAAAAAAAAACAGTAACACCCTACTCCTGTGCTTGGTTGATTGTGTGAGGATTATAGACACTCAAGCGCGTGAGTTAGACTAAGAGTTTTTTCTCCCTTTTCTTCCTAGGCCTGGACCTCCTTTTATTCATCCAGAGGTTACCACATGGGCCCAAAAGCCTATCTAGGGGTGAAAGAGTGCATGCTTTGCATTAAATGCATGTCTTTTTCCTTGACTCAGAAGCTACATGCATGAGCGCCTTGGTCGTGGGGTTCATCAAATCATGCCGCTTGACACGAGGGACGCCCGTGTCATCCGCCATTTAATGGGTGAAAACTTCTAGGTCCTCACTTTGCGTCGGGAAACGGAGATCTCGTTCTAACTATAGCAGACGAACCGACTCCAGCTGTGATTATGAGGGGCTAAAACCCCTAATCATCATGATTTGATGGGACAGGGCGGGCCGCACGCTGCCTGTCACGCACGGTAGTGCGCCTGACACCCCTGGTCCCATCAGTCATTCGACCGGTCAGGCACGCTGCACGCCACGTTAAATGCGGTGTGGCGCATCCGCTCAGGCCGCTATAAATGTGGGTAGGTGGGCGTTTTGGAGGCGGCCACCTAACCCACCGCACGTGGCGACCCACGAAGGGGGTCGGGCTTCCCCGACCCCCAGTCACGGAGGGGGGAGCCGCCGCCCTACCTGAGTGAAGGATAAAAAGCAAGATTTTTAGAAATACAACGATGTATCTTTAAACATATTGAAACATATTAGAGCACGTTACTATATTGAAACTTTTGGTGGCCACATTAGTGGGTTGCCTACCACCCAGGCTCCAACCAACCCTATCGACGGCCCTGGTGTGCTTACGCACATACCATACCAGTTCGAGTAGGCAGCGAATGGGCGAGGGGCTTAGGACGGCACGCATGGATCCCGAGCTCCAACCAACAGCGAAGAGCTCGGGTGCACACGCGCCATGTGCGGGTCGATGCGGGAGGAAACTCCAGATCGGACGCCCCGACTTTCCTAAACAAAATCAGATGGTTAAATGTTTCAGTTGGTCACCACTGAAATATTAATTTATACATGGTAGCCAATGAAACATTTAAAACTTTGGTGAAACATAATTATCAAGACACACGTTAAAACATGTTGCTATCACGTATGAAACATTAAGTATCAATGGACTGAAACATTTTTTTTCATTAGAACATAATCATGCAATATTTTGTTGTGAAGATTTAATTATAACGAATATAACGGTGTTATCGGATTGTAGATTAGATAAGTAATTTAGGAGAAAAAATATTTTGAATGTTGCTAAATCCATGCATGCATGCATGGATAGAGAGGAGAGAGAGTTGGGGCAAGAAGTTAAATAAAGAGTAAAGTACACGGACAGTCCTTAAAACTTCTAGGGATGTGTCATTTAGGTCCCTAAACTCTTAAAATGCATATCCAAGTCCCGGAACTTGTTATAGTGTGTCATCTAGATCCCAAATCACCACAACCCCTTTAGGATCCTACGTGGCGTTGATGTGGCATGTCACACGGACATGACGTGGCATCATTTTGACTGACAAATGTGACCAATTTAAAATTTTTCTTTTTTCTTTTTTTTCTTCTCTTTTTTCCCTTTCTTCTCCTTTCTCTGTGACCCGAGCAGAAGAAAGGAAAAAAAAGAATGAGAAGAAAATGAAAAAGAAAAAGAAAAAAAAGAAGGAAAAAAAGAAAAGGACACGTCACATCTATGTGGCATGCCATATCAACGCCACGTACGATCCTAGAGGTGATGTGTCGATTTGGGACCTAGATGATACACTGTGACAAGTTCTGGGACCGAGATATACATTTTGAGAGTTTAGGGAATTATATGACACAACCCTACAAGTTTAAAAACCGCTAATGCACTTTACTCTTAAATGAATTTTACGAAACACTGTGAATGCACACTTTAAAACATATCGCTATCATATAGTAAACATTAAGTTTTGACGGCCTGAAACATATATTTTTTCTTTTTTTCAAAATATAAACATGTGATATCTTATTGTAAAGATTTAATTGCAACAAATTCAATGGAACGATCGGAACGTAAATCGGATAAGTAGTTTAGGAGAAAAAATATTTAAAGTGATAAGAAAAAAAAACTAGTTAGTACTCATCTTGCATACATGCAGTAGTAAGGATCCTAATTTTTTCTCTTTAAATCGGGCTACCGAGCAAGAGGATTCTCGCCATATGACCGTCCATAGATTTCTGAGTTTGATTCTCACTAGCTGCACGCGCACAAATTAATATCATGGAATTTGTGACCATGTAGAGCACTTGGCATGGGCATGGATTTTTTTTGTTATATATCTCTTGTTGTTAAATATTAGTAAATCATTAAATGTTCAAGAATCATCAAAGATTAGCATGTCTAGTTAGATATTTGTCCAAATGTCCCTAAATTACCCGTTTGAGCTCATTGTTTTAAGCACTTAGAAATCACATGCAAGTTCTTTTCAGATTATTTATCCGATTATTGAAATAGATTGTTTGTTCCATGCTTTAAAATACATTTCTTCTATTACATTATTTGTATCACTTGTTAAGTTATTTATTATGTTTATTTCTTAAATAGTTTATCCTATAGTCCACGGAATAATTCGCTCAATGATCTAAAATAAACAGGGTTATACTGTGATAGCGCTACCCAGTGTAAAATACATAGTTGGTGTGGTATAAGGTAGCAAATTAAAGAAGAATACTGTACACGTACCTTTATACGGAGTTTGGTCCCCCAAATCAATGTAATATAGCATTTCAGATACTGATATATACTACATTCGTCTCAAAATAAATGTAGTTTTGCACTGTTTATGTTCAATGTTTGATCGCCCATGCTATTTGAAAAAAAAATTATGATTAGTATTTTTTGTTGTTGTTAGATGATAAAACATAAATAATAATTTATGCGTGACTAATTGCTTTTAAATTTTCTGTAAAGATTTTAAATAAAATTGACAGTCAAATGTCGGATATGAAAATTTATAACTACAGTTAAATCGGGACGGGAGTTAGTTTACAGGAGGGTTGGAGAAGTAATTAAGTAGCTAGCGATCGTCGATTGACGTGATTGAAAAAAGAAAAGGTAACTTAAGATTAAAAGAAGGGAGGAACCAACAACCCTGCTGATTGAATATTGATTCGTCTCCAAACCTAATTTCTTCGTCACTTCGATCTCGTCCCTATTTGGTTGACCTATGGTTGACACGAGCAAGATCGATGCGACAGCTCTTGGGTTCATTTTTTAAGGGGAAATGCTTTCTTTTCCTTTCATCTCGTTTATTGACCACAGTTCTTTTTTTTTAAAAAAAATCATGTACTTTATTTAAAGTAAAGGTACACAGTATATATACATGAGAGAGCTGGACCTAGTATACTATGAATAGAATAAATAAATTTATGAAAAGGTGTTTGACAGTGGTCCCTCCTGATGTTATCGAACTGGACGTTCATATTTTCTAATTTAATGAATCTTATATATTAACTACTAACAGTAGAATATTTTTTTTAAGTTATAGTAGAACTTATAAATTGACATAATCACAAAAGAACTAATTCTACTAGTGGTGATACAGACCATGTAAAGATACTCATATAATCATATATCAAACCATCACCATAAGTCCACAACTGTTCATTAATTTGGTTTTCCTTTATTGAGAAAAAAAATCCATTGGTATTTTCTAGGCTTGATCCAAGCACGTAATTCAAACGAAATTTGCAGGAATAATTGTCCAAAGTCCAAACTACTTAGGTAGTCTTACGTACCCGAGACATTTAATTCAGGAATTTCCATAGCATCTCACAAGGATTTTACTGGGAATTCCAGTTCAATTCCCATAAGAATGTAGAATTTCTCCAACATTCCAAACAAGACCTTAACAGTTGGTTCCAATTAACTGCATATAGTGTATACAAGAATTCTGCATTATCCTAAATAGTTGATGGCACCGATTTTTAAGGTTGACCATTATAGGCTCTCAGCTTGGCACAACTTTGGATTATAATTTTAAAATTCATGAATTTAAAAAAACAATTTTTAGGATTTAACTAACATTGGTGGTTCTACGATTGAGCTCAATGTCTTTTTTTTTTTTCATCTTTCATGCATGACTATTCAAAAGCAACACAAAGGAGATCGATGCACTGGTTAATTATTGTAATTACTTTGTTAATTAGCTATGCCAATGCCCGTACGTGCGCTAGCTAAGGGCCCATTTTGGTTGTTGGTCGACATGGATATGTCCATTGATTAATCCACACCCATGCATGCAAAAGCCAGCATGCTTTAAATTAATTGTTAATTAGCAGCTTAACGACTGACAGGAAGGCGACCAAGTCGCACACATCTGCTAACTGAAAGGCATATGCTCGCCAGTTTATGTCGCCTCTCCAACAGCCAACAACCCAAAAGACCAAGACGTACACTTTCTTAATTACTTACTAGTCTTCGGCTTCACCAAACGTTTCCGAGCTAAAATCCGGGAGCAGTAAGCTTTCTTTCGGTTAATTTGAAACTCTGTTGACTTCCGGTAAAATCTGGTTAAGTTCCATCGAAAGTTTAAAATTCAGTTTGAATGTTTTTGGACTTGACAGAGAAAATTGAACGGTTTGTGCTTTCGAGCCGGCCTAGGAAGTCTGGTTTAAACCTGCAAAACGAGTAAACGATATATAATTTGATCTGATCTGCTAGTTGAAGTCATTTAGATATACAGTGTCAGTGTTCCATTGCTTCTTGTTGATCCATGCATGGGGATTAGGTGAAGAACATATATATAGATATCCTCTGAATTAGTCTGAACATGTACAAAGCATGCATGTTAAAGTTTAGCATTAATGCAATTAGCCTGATTAATTACTTGTAGTTTAGCTCGCCTTGTCCATGTAAGTCCAGAGCATAATATGCTTTAGTGTCTAGTTAATTAGGTACTAGTAGTATAGCTGAATTTGCTAGTGTTTGGTCTTCACACGTCGCTGGCCACATGTTTTGGCTATGCATATATAAGCATGGATCAGACAAATGGACCAGATGGCCCTTTTTGGGGGCTATTGTGTGTACTGTTTGCTTGTGATGATTCATGGTTCTATTTTGATTCCTCTATGGTTAGCTAGGAAGCTAATTTAAGCTCTAGCTTAATCCTGTCTTCCCGTGATCTCGCGCTGCACTGGAGAGCACGTAAATCCATAGTGTTTCCTGCCGGATTTCATGGCTACCTGACCCCACCTCGTCTGTCTGCTTCCTAGTACTCTCTGAATCTCCTCCTTCTCTGCCTCTGCCTAGCTTGATCGATCGATCGGTAGTTCAGTACCCCTCCCTAGGTCCTAACACGGCCACGAGATATGTCAGTAAACTTTAGAACAGTATATATTCTACATTAATTTCTGCATCACTGTGTGTGAATGCATGGTAATTAGGCATCGTTTACTCCCTTACGTGATGTTTGGGAACTAGGGACTAAATTTAGTCCCTCTCACAAAAGTATAAGTCCCTATGGTAGGGACTTATGTTTTTGTGAGACTTTAGTCTCTCCAACCAAACACCTCCTTAGTCAGTCCATCCTAAAAGGAAGCACTCAGGATTTGTGAAAAGAAACATATTTTCAGTGCTCTTTAATACCCAGGATTAAAAAAAAGAGAGAAATAGATTTTTTTTTCTTTTACAGACTACAAGTGCAAAAAAAATACTAAACTATAAAATACAGGAACAATCGTTTGAGTAGATTGAAAAAAAGACTTAAGAATCGAATGAGAGAGATAAACTTAACAATTTTATTTTAAAAAATAAGGAGTTTATACTAACTTTTCTCTAAAATCTTTGTAAGATCATTCATTCCATTAGAATTTCAATCCTTTCTTCAAAGATATTTCATAGGAATTTTTCTATAGAATTGGAACCTCCAAATTTCGTACTCCCTCCGTTTCACCATGTAAGTCATTATAGTATTTCCCACATTCATATTGATGTCCATGAATCTAGACATACATCAATATGAATGTGGAAAATGCTATAATGACTTACATTGTGAAACGGAGGAAGTATATTTTATTGAACAGATCAAAGCGGCCTTAAAGTGTGTTTTTAGCCATCAAACCATTAATGCTCTCTCATCCTCCTTTTGTTTCTCTCCACGTTCATAAAAAGGACTGAGTAGTTTTTTTAACCTCCTGCTTAATCTGTCTTTGGCTAAAACTATTTTTTTAAGACACGGAAGAAGCATTAGGCTGTGAATCTGGTGACACTTCATTAGTTCGACCTAATTCAATTTGATACCCAGTCTAAGAACGGTCAACGGTGATATATAGTAGTGTAATTTATCTATGGTAGAAACCATATAATTAGTTTCTGCTAAATTGACGGATTCATCAAATATAGCAGAAATTAATTATACTACTGCATGACAGGGAGTTCTCAAAAAAAAAAAAAAAACTGCATGACAGGGAACGTCTTTACGTAAAACTGAAAAATAAATCAACTTTGTGATCTTTACACGTGTGGACGCGCGACTTCGATAGTTCGATCGTTCAGTATTACTTTGTGGAAAAGTACACCCTCTCACGTGTCGACGTTTACGTGAGTACGATATACATTCATCCCGGTAGTAATATGCCTATATGGGTCCTGTCTATGAAAGTTTAAGATTCTATTAAACAGCTAATTGATAGTTAGCTTTCGAGAATTCGAAAAAACTGAGTTTCTCAGATTTAGTTTTTGAATTCTACGATTACAACTTCGCAGAATCTAGATGATAAACTGTACTGTTTGAGAGAGTTTCTCGGCAAGAGCTTAATTACCTACACAATTAATTGCCACAAACAACAATACAAATAGGAGCAGCTGCGTATACGTAGGTAGGTACTATAGTAACTATTGGGCTGGCAGCAGGTGATCCACTTTGGCATCTCGTTACGAGGCGACATGCATGGAATCTTGCCTTCGTGTCGATCGAATATTGATCAAATGGCATACATGCACAGTAACCCATATAGAGTATACTGTAGTTAGTACGAACAATAATGTACGGTTACATATTACAGCACAGCAACTGTTGGCATTATATGGATTTTTTTTAAAAAAAAATCATCGATTTTACCGGAATATATACGTTGGAAGAGAACCGACAAAGTATACTGTCTTCGTAAAGTAAGGATACGAACTAGTGATGAATTATTAGATAATGAAATATAATCTTGGGTCTTTACTCAAAGAACTAGTGATGAATTGAACGCGCGGAGTTTGCATTTTTAGGGAAGTGTGGTTTTTGTATGTCTCGTGGCCTCATGCTTTTCACTTATGCTTTGTTATCAGCCAAAATTTGAATTTTCA